>CAUYUJ010006307.1:10000-50000 GCA_963575745.1 Prorocentrum cordatum | reverse complement strand
AGGTTTTTCATTATTTTTGGACTCTGGGGGCCCTTATTTTTTAAACTCGTTGAGCCTATGAGCAGGTGGGGCCCCGGCCAGCAGCTTGCCTGCTTTGCAGACCTGCGCGCCGCCACGCTGCATCCGGGGGCCCTTACCGGCCCTCGGGGCCGTCAAAAAACGACTCAGGACGAAAAACCGGTCCCAGGGAATTGGTCCAGACCGCTGGGGGTCGACGTCATGAAAAATGTTTGACGTCGGGGGTCTGGGATCCTGGCGCTGCAATTTTTTTGCAGCGGGCGTTTTCGCCCAATTTCGGGCCCCGGGACCCTCACAGATCGATCGGGCTCGAGAAGTGACGCGGAGAGATGAGGTCCGGGCCTCCGGGCGTGATTTTTGCGATGTCGCATTTTTCCCCATATCCTAAGATGGGGTTCTTGTTATTACTTGGACGCCTCCTACTCCTCCTCCTTCCTCCTCCTCTTTTCTCCTCCCCTCCTGTCGGACTTACTCATACTCAGACTTGCTCATACACAGACTTACTCATACTCAGACTTACTCATACTCAGACCTACTCATACTCAGATTTACTCACACTCAGACATACTCATACACAGACTTACTCATACACAGACTTACTCACACCCAGACGTACTCATACACAGACTCACTCATACCCAGACTTACTCATACACAGTATTAGTCATACTCAGACTTACTCATACCCAGACGTACACATACACAGACTTTCTCATACACAGACCTACTCATACCCAGACTTACTCATACACAGACTTACTCATACACAGACTTACTCATACTCAGCACCCCTAAGGGGAGCCGCCAGGGGTGTTTGCACGGGCTCGTTCGCGGCCATTTTGTGGGGATGTCTCAGGCGGTTTGCTTGTTTCTGGGCCCAACATCCTTCGCTTTCGGAGCAGATTGGAGGATGTCTCGAGCGAGGCGCTCATTTCAGCACCCCTAAGGGGAGCCGCCAGGGGTGTTTGCACGGGCTCGTTCGCGGCCATTTTGTGGGGATGTCTCAGGCGGTTTGCTTGTTTCTGGGCCCAACATCCTTCGCTTTCGGAGCAGATTTGGAGGATGTCTCGAGCGAGGCGCTCATTTCAGCTCCCCTACGGGGAGCCGCCAGGGGTGTTTGCACGGGCTCGTTCGCGGCCATTTTGTGGGGATGTCTCAGGCGGTTTGCTTGTTTCTGTGCCCAACATCCTTCGCTTTCGGAGCAGATTTGGAGGATGTCTCGAGCGAGGCGCTCATTTCAGCACCCCTAAGGGGAGCCGCCTCTGGCTCCATATGTGTGGGGATGTCTCAAGGCGGTTTGCTGGTTGCTGTGGTTCTGGGCCCCAACAGTACCTTCGCTGGAGAAGCAAGATGTGTTGAGGATGTGCTCACGGTCGCTGCCTTCAGCAACCCCCTAGAGGGGACGCCTCCAGGGGTGGGTTGCAATGTATGTGTCCGCGCCAGTGATTGGGGGATGTCTCAAGCGGTTTGCCTGTTTTCTGTCCCAACACCCTTCGCTTTCGGAGCAGATTTGGAGAGTGTCTCGAGCGAGGCGCTCATTTTCACCCCCCAGGTGGGCCAGATTTTGAGGATATCTCGATCGGGTTGTGCTTGTTTTGGGGTGCCAGGCCGTGGGCGCAAGATATCTGCCTCAGGATGCCACAGGAGGCTCCAACAGGCTTCCAGGGGCCCCAGAGACCACTATGAGGTCCCAGGAGGCATTCAGGAGGCCACAGAGAAAGTCTCAAGAGGGCCACCAGGATGTCCCTAGAGGCGCCAGGAGGCCCCAGGAAGCTCCAGAAGGCCTCAGGAAACCACAGGAGACCCCAGGAGACAACAGGAAGCGCCAGGAGGCCTCGGACGGCAACAGGAGGCCCCGAGAGGCCCCAGGAGCAGGAGGCCTCAGAAGGCAACAGGAGTGGCTCCAATCCCAGGTGTTTTACGTATGCTCCTATCGATTGGGCCTCACCTGGAGCACGATTCTTTGATGTTCTACGTATGTTTCTATAGATGGTCCTTCTCCTGTGTACACAATCCGAAATGTTTTTACTCTTGGTTCCTATGTTTTTGGGCCTCTCCCTGGGGCACGAAGTCCTTGGTGTTTTACGCGTGTTCCTATAGATTGCCCTTCTCCTGTGGCTCTAATCCGCAATGTTTTATGTACGTCTGTTGCTATAGATTGCGCCTCTCCTGGGGCACGAAACCTTCCTAGGAGGTCCCAGGAGGTCCCAAGAGGCTCCTGGAGACCCCAGGAAGCCCCAGTAGGTTTCAGGAGGCCCCAGGAGGCCCCAGGCTCATGCACAGAGACGCGCTCGTACTACTGAGGCTCATTCACACTCCAATTCATTCGCAGTTAGATTGATGTCCAGACCGTCACAACTGAAGCCCGTTAATATTCGAAAGCTCTTGCGCCTAGACATTCACGGCGGACAGGTCCAAGCGAGTAGATGCACATATGGGGAGCTCCACGCAGTGAATAATTACCGGCGCGCCTCGCCTCCTACTCCTCCTTCTCCTCCCTCCTCCTCTTTTCTCCTCCCCTCCTGTCGGACTTACTCATACTCACACTTGCTCATACTCAGACTTATTCATACTACTCACACCCAGACGTACTCATACACAGACTCACTCATACCCAGACTTACTCATACAAAGTATTAGTCATACTCAGACTTACTCATACCAAGACGTACACATACACAGACTTTCTCATACACGGACCCAGACTTACTCATACGCAGACTTACTCATACACAGACTTACTCATACTCAGGCATACTCATACTCAGGCCTACTCATACTCATACTTACTCAGCACACATCAGAGTTGGAGGATGTCTCAGGCGGGGCGCTGGTTTCAGCACCCCTAAGGGGAGCCGCCATGGGTGGTTGCACGGGCTCGTTCGCGGCCATTGTGTGGGGATGTCTCAGGCGGTTTGCTTGTTTCTGGGCTCAACATCCTTCGCTTGGAGAACAGATTGTGAGGATGTCTCAGGCGGGGCGCTGGTTTCAGCACCCCTAAGGGGAGCCGCCAGGGGTGGTTGCACGGGCTCGTTCGCGGCCATGTTGTGGGGATGTCTCAGGCGGTTTGCTTGTTTCTGGGCTCAACATCCTTCGCTTTCGGAGCAGATTTGGAGGATGTCTCGAGCGAGGCGCTCATTTTCACCCCCCAGGTGGGCCAGATGTTGAGGATGTCTCGATCGGTTTGCTTGTTTGGGTGGCCAGGCTCGTGGCCCTAAGGAAAGCCGCCAGGGGTGGTTGCACGGGCTCGTCCGCGGCCATTTTGTGGGGATGTCTCATGCGGTTTGCTTGTTTCTGGGCTCAACATCCTTCGCTTTCGGAGCAGATTTGGAGGATGTCTCGAGCGAGGCGCTCATGTTCACCCCCTCAGGTGGGCCAGATGTTGAGGATGTCTCGATCGGTTTGCTTGGTTTTGGTGGCCAGGCTCGTGGGCGCAGATTCTTCTCAGGATGCCACAGGAGGCGTCCAACAGGCTCCAGGAGGCCCCAGGAGACCACATGAGGTCCCAGGAGGCATCAGGAGGCCACAGAAAGACTCAAGAGGCCACAGGATGTCCCAAGAGGCTCCAGGAGGCCCCAGGAAGCTCCAGAAGGCCTCAGGAAACCACAGGAGGCCCCAGGAGGCAACAGGAAGCGCCAGGAGGCCTCGGAAGGCAACAGGAGGCCCCGAGAGGCCCCAGGAGCAGGAGGCCTCAGAAGGCAACAGGAGTGGCTCCAATCCCATGTGTTTTACGTATGCTCCTATCGATTGGGCCTCACCTGGAGCACGATTCTTTGATGTTCTACGTATGTTTCTATAGATGGTCCTTCTCCTGTGTACACAATCCTAAATGTTTTACTCATGTTCCTATGTATTGGGCCTCTCCTGGGGCACGAGTCCTTGGTGTTTTACGCGTGTTCCTATAGATTGCCCTTCTCCTGTGGCTCTAATCCGCAATGTTTTATGTACGTCTGTTGCTATAGATTGCGCCTCTCCTGGGGCACGAAACCTTCCTAGGAGGTCCCAGGAGGTCCCAAGAGGCTCCTGGAGACCCCAGGAAGCCCCAGTAGGTTTCAGGAGGCCCCAGGAGGCCCCAGGCTCATGCACAGAGACGCGCTCGTACTACTGAGGCTCATTCACACTCCAATTCATTCGCAGTTAGATTGATGTCCAGACCGTCACAACTGAAGCCCGTTAATATTCGAAAGCTCTTGCGCCTAGACATTCACGGCGGACAGGTCCATGCGAGTAGATGCACATATGGGGAGCTCCACGCAGTGAGTAATCATTACTTGGACGCCTCCTACTATTTCTTCTCCCTCCTCCTCTTTTCTCCCCCCTCCTGTCGGACTTACTCATGTCTCAAGCGGGGCGCTGGTTGCAGCACCCCTATGGGGAGCCGCCAGGGGTGGTTGCACGGTAGATAAATGCTCACCGTGGCACTATCCTCCAACATGACATGCACTTATGGCCTTGTGTGGCCAAACGCTCGTCTTACATATCCCACTGCCAACTATCCTACAACATATGCACATGTGGGAAGCTCCAAAGCTACCACGGGCTGAAAAGGGGAAGGCCTGGCAGCTGAGGAGGGGGGATGAAGAGGAAGAGGCTCGCATTCAACCATACTCAAAGCTCACTCTGACTCATACGCAATCACTCGCATTAGGGGTCACTCGTCTTCGTCGGCCCTGTCGCCAACGTGGACGCGCTATTGTAGTCGACCGCTCATGAACAGACGCTCGCCACGGCATGACATAAAACACGAGATGCACATATGGGGAGCTCCACGCAGTTAGTACTTGTTGTTTTTGAATTCTGTTTTCTGAAGACTAAGTATGGTTGATCCCCCCACCTGTGCATACTACTTGTTCTCACTCATAGTGTGCCCCTCGACGCTCGCACCTTACTTTCTTTTGCAAAGAAAGTCTTGAGGCTCAAACTAAGCCCCTGGCCCCCGAATTACAACAACAAGGGCTCCCGCCTGAGACTTCCTCACAATTTAGCCAGGACCTCCGCTCCCGCCCGAGACTTCCTCGCATTTTATTCCGGAATCGCTCTCTCGCATGGGACTTCTTTACAATTTCTTCAGGAGTCGCTCTCCCGGCGCTCTGGAGTCGCGCTCTCGCTGGAGACTTGCTTGCAATTCTAGACGCTTCGCGTATCCCCACCAGCCCGTCCAGAAACGACGCCCAGGCGAGTAGAGGGTCGTCCTGAGGGGCTTTTCGGCGTCTTGGGTGCCTCGGGGGGGGCCTCTGTGGGCCGTTCGGGATCCTCTTTGGGGCCTCCTGGGGGCCTCTTGGGGCTTCTTGGGGCCATCTTGGGGCCTTTGGGGGCCTCCTGGGCGTTTCTTGGGCTTCCCGAGGCCCTCAGGGAGCCGTCTTGGCCCATCTTTGACGACCTTGTGAGCCTTTTGGGGGCCTCTTGGGCGTCGTTTGGGGCGCTCTTGAAGCGCTCTTGGAGGCCTCAGGGGCGCTGGTAGAGCCATGTTGGAGGGGATCTGGCAAAGAAAGCGGAAGCATTTTTTAGCGCCGCCCTTGTAGTGCCTTTAAAATCGCCTCCTGAACCCCTCCTGGGGTGTTCTTGGAGCGTTCGTTGCCGCTCTTGGCGCCGTCTTGGGGCTTTCTTGGGCCCCTTTTGGAGCTATCTTGAGCCATCTTAGAGCAATTTTGACGCCTCGGATGTGCATCGCAAGCGAAAAAGTGAGAACACCAAAAACATTGATTTCCCCTAGGGTTTTGAAGCATTTTGGCCTCTTGGAGGCATCCTAGTGATGCTCTTGTGAGTACTTGGAACCGTTTTGGGAAGCTCTTGGAGCGTCTTGGAACATCATGGGGACCATATTGAGGCATCTTGCGCTATCTTGAGCCATCTTGGAGGTCATCTTGAGCTCCCTGAGGCCCTCTTGGAGCCGTGTTGGGCCATCTTGGACGCTCTAACTACCCGCGGCCCCCCTTGTCCAGGTCAGTGGGGAGGGGGTAGGGGGAGGGGTAAACCCCTCCCCGAAGGGGAAGAAGGAGGGGTGGAAGAGGAAACGCTCTAAACCACCGACGCCCAGAGGGCTGGTGGGATTTACTAAAGAATAGCGCCCTTGTGTTGGAATTTCTTGCAATTTACTCAAGCGCCGCGCTCCCGACACCCAGGCACCCAGGAGTCGCGCTCACGCTTAGGGCTCCCTCGCAGATTACCTCGGAATCGGGATCTCGCTGCCCTTCGTGGCCCCCTCGCTGCCCTTCGTGGCCCCCTCGCTTTGTTTCGTGGCCCCGTTGCAGCCTTTCGTGGCCCCCTCGCTGCCCTTCGTGGCCCCGTTGCAGCCCCTCGTGGCCTCCTCGCTGCCCTTCGTGGCCCCGTTGCAGCCCTTCGTGGCCACATCGCTTTGTTTCGTGGCCCCCTCGCTGCCCTTCGTGGCCCCCTCGCTGCCCTTCGTGGCCTCGTCGCAGCCCTTCGTGACCCCGTTGCAGCCCTTCGTGGCCCCCTCGCTGCCCTTCGTGGCCCCGTTGCATCCCTTCGTGGCCCCCTCGCTGCCCTTCGTGGCCCCATATATGTATGCCCTTCGTGGCCCCCGCTCGTTCGCGTTCGTTGTGGCCCCATGTGCATGCCCTTCGTGGCCCCGCTGTCGCCGTTTGTGGCCCCCTCGCTGCCCTTCGTGGCCCCGTTGCTGCCCTCACTGGCCCCGTCCTTGCCCTCCGCGGCCCAGTATACGAATGCCCTTCGTGGCCCCCGCTCGTTCGCGCCCGTTGTGGCCCCATGTGCATGCCCTTCGTGGCCCCGCTGTCGCCGTTTGTGGCCCCCTCACTGTCCTACGTGGCCCAGTTGTTACCTTCAGTGGCCCCATCGTTGCATTCTGTGGCCCCGCATTATCTGCCCCTCGTGGCCCCCGCTCGTTCGCGCTCTTCTTGGCTCCACACGCATTCCCTTCGTGTCCCCGCTGTCGTCCTTCGTGGCCTACTTCGTGTCCTTGTGGCCCTGCTGTCGTTCTCTCTCGCTCTCGCTTTCGCTCGTCGTCGTCGTCGCCGTCGTCTTCGACGTCGTCGTCGTCGTCGTCGTCGTCGTCGTCGTCGTCGTGGTCGGTCCCCTGTCCGTCCTCTTGGGGTCGGGTCGACGGTCCGCGACCGCCCCGCCGATCAGCGCTGCCGCTGGCCAGGCCGACGGTCCGCGGCCGCCCCGCCGCTTGCCGGGGCCCGGCCTGCAGGGAAGAAAGGTATACCCCCCAAAAGGGGTTCGATCGAAGACGAAGAGGGCGGGTATCGAGGGTTCGGGAAATACGCGTTATTGGACACTCGAGCATATAAGGGCGAACAGTCTTAGAAGTAGTGTCGTTGTTGTTGTTGGTGTTGTTGTTGTTGGTGTTGTTGTTGTTGTTGTTGCTGCTGTTGTTGTTGTTATGGTTGTGGTTGTGGTTGTGGTTGTGGTTGTGGTTGTGGTTGTGGTTGTGGTTGGGTTGTTGTTGTGGTTGTTGTTGGTGTTGTTGTTGTTGTTGTTGGTGGTGTTGGTGTTGGTGTTGTTGTTGTTGCTGTTGCTGTTGGTGTTGTTGTTGTTGTTGTTGTTGTTGTTGTTGTTGTTGTGGTTGTTGTTGTTGTTGTGGTCGTTGTTGTTGTTGTTGCTGAACATTATTACTTCTAAAGAA
The DNA here is from genome assembly GCA_963575745.1 of Prorocentrum cordatum. NCBI lineage: Eukaryota > Dinophyceae > Prorocentrales > Prorocentraceae > Prorocentrum > Prorocentrum cordatum. The sequence continues at coordinate 42,376 of CAUYUJ010006307.1, read as the reverse complement.
TAATTATTGTTGGGACCCCTGGTGCATGGCCCCCCCGCCGCGCCTAGGCCGCAGCCTCATTTTCATCATTTTCGTGAGGAAGTCTCAGGCAAAACGGGTTGGTCCGGATCCGGTTGTGTTGTTACGATCGGTTTTCCCTTGCAAAAATAAGCTAAAGTGGACATTTCTTGTTCTAACATAACCAAACTTCAAGAATCCCTTGCAAAAAACAAGGTAAAGTGGACATTCGCGCGCGCAAGACGAAATCCTTCCAAAACCTTAGTTTTCGTAGCGATTTTAACATAAAAACATCAAAAAACCAATGTTTTTTTTCAAAAAAAATGTCAAAATTTCATCCCGCGCGCTCTTGCGGATTCGTAGGAAACCCAACACTTTTTAAACATTTCTGTCAAACGGGCTTTTGCGAGCAACTTTTTCGAACTTCTGCAACAACGGTTGCGCACCTGCCAGGGCCATCATCCCTGTCAAATAATACCATGCGGGACACATTCGTTTTTCCTTCGCGCGCGCACGCCGTCGTCGTCGGCCGCGGGGCCCTGAATAGTAGCCACGGTCGTCCGCATGCCACGAAGTGAAGTGTCCGAACGTCATAGGGCGGGAAGCTGGGTGTGGGTGGTGGCGAAGAGTCGTTTGGAAATTTGGTAGAGCTTGAACCGGCCCCCCCACAAAGTGGGGGTATTGCCCGCCTCCTATGAAAACCCTGGCACTGGTGAGAACGGAGTGTCCCCACGTGCTAGTAATTGTTGTTGTTGTTGTTGTTGTTGTTGTTGTTGTGGTGTTGTTGTTGAACATTATTAATTCCAAAGAATAATTATTGTTGGGCCCCCTGGTGCACGCCCCCCCCCCCCCGCGCCTAGGCCGCAGCCACATTTTCATAATTTTCGTGAGGAAGTCTCAGGTAAAACGATGTCATCCAGATCCGGTTGTTTTGTTGACGCCCGCTTTCCCTGTCAAAAAACACTATAAAATGACATGTCTTGTTCTAACATAACCAAACTTCAAGAATCCTTTGCAAAAATGACACGAAGTGCACACTCGCGCGCGCAAGATGAAATCCTTCCAAAACCTTAGTTTTCGTAGCGATTTTAACATAAAAACATGAAAAACCCAATGGTTTTTCAAAAAAAAAGTTTCAAACATCATCTTGCGCGCTCTTGCGGATTTCTGAGGAAACCCAATATTTTTCCAACATTTCTGTCAAACGGGCTCTTGCGAGCAACTTTTTCACGTGCTTCGAACTTCTGCAACAACGGTTGCGCGCATGCCAGGGCCATCATCCCTGTCAAATAATACCATATTGGACACATTCGTTTTTTCTTCGCGCGCGCACGCCGTCGTCGTCGGCCGCGGGGCCCTGAATAGTAGCCACGGTCGTCCGCATGCCACGAAGTGAAGTGTCCGAACGTCATAGGGCGGGAAGCTGGGTGTGGGTGGTGGCGAAGAGTCGTTTGGAAATTTGGTTAGAGCTTGAACCGGCCCCCCCACAAAGTGGGGGTATTGCCCGCCTCCTATGAAAACCCTGGCACTGGTGAGAACGGAGTGTCCCCAGTCTTAAATGATTGTTGTTGTTGTTGTTGTTGTTGCTGCTGCTGCTGCTGCTGCTGCTGCTGCTGGTGTTGTTGTTATTCCTGTTGTTGTTGCTGCTGCTGTTGTTTGTTGTCGTCGTCCCGCCCGCGACCCCGCCCGCGGCCCCGCCCGCGACCCACCCGCAACCCACCCCGCGACCCACCCGCGACTTTTCCGCAACTCACCCGCGACCCGCCCAGCGACCCACCCGCGACCCACCCGCGACCCACTCCGCGACCCACCCGCGACTTCCCCGCAGCTGACCCGCCCCGCGACCCAGTCCACGACCCACCCCGCGACCCACCCCGCGAACCGCCCGCGACCCACGCGCGACCCACCCGCGACCCACCCCGCGACCCACCCCGCGAGCCGCCCGCGACCCACGCGCGACCTAGTCGCGACCCACCCCGCGACCCTTCGCGCGACCAACCCGCAACCCACCCGCGACCCACCGGACCACGGGGACCCACCACCCGCACTCCACCGGCGACCCACCCCGCGACCATCTCCGTCATCGCCCGCGACCCCTCCGAGACCCACCCGCGACCCACCCCGCGACACACCCGCGGCCCACACCCACGACCCACCCCGCGTCCGCCCCAGCCTTGCCCGCCGGCCCCCGCCCCCCATCCAATGTTGGTTCGACGCTTGGCGCTTGGTGCCCGAGGCGGGAACTTATACATGACCACCGCCTGGAGGGTCAGTTTCCGGAGCCTCCGCAGGCGGTGGATATGGACATTTTCGGGCCCTCAGGGGCCGAAATATATCATATCCACCGCCCGCTGGGGCACCAGGACGTCGGTTCCCAGGCGGTGGATATGGAGAAATCCCCGCCTCGCATGGTGGTCACCCCCGCCAACATCGGAGGGGGGACGGGGGGCTCGCGTCGCTCCTGGGGCGGCCGGGTGACTTCAAGGTGGCCCCATCATGACACCATGGCTTTAAGCGTACCCGACGTGCCCCCGTGCTACAGTGATGACCTTGAATTCCCAACATGATCCCATGGAGATCTCATACACCCAAGAGGGCGCGATGTTGACCTGATGGCCATCATGCGACCTCGCGACGTCTCAAGAAGACCCCAAATTCCCATGCCGACTTTCATAAAGCGTTTGTTTCGGGACGATGGTAGCACGTCTTTCTGCGTCCCATACTAAAGCAAGAGGATTCGGCTCGACGATTGCCTCCATACCAGGGAGGGAAAGAGTGAAGGCGGGGTACGTCGGCATTTGAGCAGTCCGCCAGCTCGCTACACGCGCGTTACTTGCCCAGGCCCGAGCTAGGCCCCAGCTGGGTCCACGTCGTCCTTGGATTGCCAGGTGCATGGCATTGAGGCGTGCCTGACAGTCATGTTATGTGGTCTGCTGGGGGAATCGCAGAGGGAGGAAGAATGGATGATGATGAGGAGCAGCAGCAGCAGGAATATCAGGAGGCAGGTTGACAAGAGGTGGGCGAGATGAGTGCAGAGTAGGGGCACGACCAGGAAGTGGATGAGAGGGACGAGGGAGGGAGCCTTGGCAGCAGGACCAGGTCGAGGACGAGGGCGAAAACCAGGACGAGGGCGAGGACGCGGAGGAGGTGGAGAGGGACGCAGGAGGATAACGACGAGGGGGTCGGCACGGAGGAGGAACGCGTCCGCTGAAAACATGTCACCAGACCAGACCCCTCCTGGGGTTCATCCTGCCGTGGCCACGGTAACGAAGGCGGCCTCGGAGAGGCCCACCAATGGCCAGGGGCGTTCAAAAACCAAGGAGGAGGAGGAGGAGGAAATCCTCAGCCCATCGCCCCGCTCACTCCCAGACATCCGACCTGGCTGGCTCGACGGAGGCAGTCTCGCCTCCAGGCCAGAAGTTGCCCCACAGCAGCGCCAGTCGTCGAACGTCAGTCCAGCTCGAGCTGGGAAGGAAGGGGGGCGGGCAGCGAGGGAGGGCGATGGTTGGAGAGGGAGGGAAGAGGCAGGGAGGAGGACGGGAGCCCTGACATTCGCCGACTCGATGTTTGTTTGTATCCGCGGCCCCAGAGGTCCCGACCGCTTCCCCTGGGGTAGTTCTTTGTCCCGGATCCGTTTTTGATAGTCCCGGGGCCCGAGAGTGGTCCCGAGGGCCCAAATCGACGTAAAGATGCACATGCTGAACACATTATGTTGTCGGGGATCTGGGCTCTTGCGTCAGCATCACCGACAGTGGAAGCTCAGCAGCGGCAGGTCAGCAGCCGCAGCCTTCGAGTAGCATGCCCGGGCCTCCCGCGCACACGGCGAGGCAGACCAGCACGCCGTCCATACTGAGCGCCGCAGAGGCTGCGTCGGCCCTCGGGCAGAAGTTCTCGAGCCAGGCTCGCTGCACGCAGCGGTGAAGGCGACTAGATCTACCCAGATCTCAGATGATAATGATTTTTGTTTAGCGGGCAGGTTGCTCCTCGATTTCGGCCCTCGGGGGCCATGATCGGGCCTCGGGACCATCAGAGACGGATCTGGGGCGGAAAACGACCCCTGGGAAGCGGTCGGGACTTTGAGGCCGCAGACTGACATCGTCACATCTTCGCATGTTAGGGTATACGCATGCACCGATCCGAGGCACCAGTTCTGGGCCCCAGCTGGGCCTGGTCAGAATCCGCGTGCATGGGCATACGGTCGTACACTTTTGGACAGCGTGTCGCTCCGCCGGTTCTGACTCACCACGCTGCGGCGCGACACGCTATCCATTTCCCAGTCCCCAGGCTTCACTATCCGCTTGCAGGGCACAGCGTGTCGCCGGGACCATCACTGCGACACGCTCTCCCGCAGTTTCCGACCGTAGCTGTCTTCCTTGTGGAGGTGGACGGCATAGCCGAAGTTGAGGATCGGCGGCGAGCGAGGGGGGGAGGTGAGAAGGAGAAGGCCTCCTCAGGAGGCGGCGGGGCTTCTCAGAAGCCCTCGCGCCTTCTGAGAGGTTGTCCGTGCCCTCGGGGAGGACTCAGCAAACTTCTCCGAAGGCCGGGGGACTTCCGAGCCCGCTGAGACCAGGGGCAACGATAGGGGAAGATAGGCATAGGGGGGGACGCATCGACCCCCAATCGCCCATTGATCGCCGATGGGGGCCCGATAGCCCCTGCCTGCCCAGGAAGGTGCGGATTCACTAGCAGAGGCCTATCGCCGATCTATCGGCGATGTATCGCCGATTCTAGGTCGATGCATCCCCCCCCATGCCAGTCCCCCCCTTATCGCTGCCCCTCATGAGAGGGCCCGCCCCTCCTCGCTTCCCCCCCCCGCGCTCGCCGCGGGTCGACGGCCGCAGCTCGCAGCTGCAGGCTCCTTAGCGTTTCTGGGGTGGCCTCGTTCGGGCGCCCCCTGGGGCGCCCCCGCCGCCTCCGCGGGGGTCCGCCTCGGAGCTCGGGCCAGGGGGCCGGTGGTGGCACAGGCCTCGGAGCAAGAGTAGCGAACGCTCATGCCACATTCATCTGGGAACGCCTCCTCCTCGCCCCAATGTTCAAAGTTGGCGGTGGGTCTGATGAGTTGCACCTCGACCGCAGTCTCCCCCGCGCGTGCCGACTTTGAGTTTGGGAGGCAGGGGGGGTGTTCACTAATTGTTTCCCTCTACCGCAGTCTTGGGTCTTGGCACAGGCTCTCTTCCGTCGCAGAACACTCAAGGCGGCCAGCTTTCCCGCACGAGGCGTGCCAGAAAGGGCCCCGCCTTCGAGGGCCAGAGGAGTCGGCAGCTCTTCCTCGGCGACAGGCGGCGGAAGGTTGGCGGAAGGCGGCCAGCTTTCCCGCATGAGGCGTGCCAGAAAGGGCCCCGCCTTCGAGGGTCAGAGGAGTTGGCATCTCTTCCTCGGCGACAGGCGGCGGAAGGTTGGCGGAGGGCGGCGGCGGAAGTAAAACGTGGCGCCCTCCGCCGGCGGAAGCCTGGCGGAAGGCCGGGGGAAGGCCGCGGGAGCAAGATGTACCCTTTTGCAAGGTGGCAGCAGTTCTCTGCACGAGCGAAACGGGTACGGAAAGAATGGGTGCAATGCCCAAGAGCAGTTCCGGTTCATTTTGAACGTGACTCGCTGTCCACGCCGCCGCGGCCTGTGTCCATTCGAGACAGAAGGCCGCCTGCCCAACAGCGGCCGCTGTTGTTCTGGGACAACATTTGGTGTTCGGCATTGTGCCCATTTTTTCCGCATCCATTTCGGGCGTCCAAAAGTTTCGGGTTCAGGGTTTCTGGACCCCGCCATGCGTTTCGGAGATGGAGTCCCGCTTCGGGCCCTGGGGCAGCCAAGAACAGTCTGGCATCAGGCATTTGTCCCCAAGGAGGGGTCGAGAGGCCTTGTGGGGCCCAGGTCACGAAAGAATCCTGTCGCCGGCTGTCTGGGGAGCAGAGGGATGAAGAGGCGGGCGGGAGTTGGCCGAGGAGTATATGAATACTGTACATGATACATGCTGTATGGAATAGAAAGACGAGGTTTTGCAGCAACAGACAGGGGATGCGCACGAGAACGGCGCGTGGGGGCTCTGCAAGAGCAGCTGTAACGCACGTGCAACTCAACAAGAAGAGCCTTTCTCTGCATCCCAGTGGCTCCCTCAAGGGAGGCCAGCGGATTCGTTGTTGTGACAGCACTTATGGCAGCAATCTGAATATTGCCAGCCATTACGCCCGTGGATGGACAGAGCGGAAGTACATTTGGCGTCGGGTCTCCAGCTATACCGTAACATCCGCCGCTCTGCGGTTGATCGGGAGTTTCTGTATATATAGAAGAAGGGGCGCGCGCTTCTGGGCGAGAGGGAAACGACCGAGAGAAGAAGGGGCGGCCGCCCCACAGGACCTCTCCATGGTGCCGGAAGCCCATCAGGGCTCCCTCAGGGCCCCTCCCCCAGGGCCGGGGCTCCCTCTCCTGCCCCCTCCCCCTCCTCCTCCTCCTCCTCCTCATCCTCCTCCTCCTCCTCCTCCTCCTCCTCCTCCTCCTCCTCCTCTTCCGCCCCCGTCGGCATATCCAGGCGTGTTATGCCGTCAGGTCGTCCGTCCGGAAACGGTGCTGGAGGCCGCTCTGGGCTCCTCTGGGCATCCCCCCCGGGGCCCGTTTTGTGATGATGTCTCAGGCGAGGGCGCCGGTTTGGGATTCGTCACCGGACCGGATCCAGCGGATCCAGCGGATCCGTCCGGAAACGGTGCCGGAGGCCGCTCTGGGCTCCTCTGGGCATCTCCCCCGGGGCCCGTTTTGTGAGGATGTCTCAGGCGAGGGCGCCGGTTTGGGATTCGTCACCGGATCCAGCGGATCCAGCGGATCCGTCCGGAAACGGTGCCGGAGGCCGCTCTGGGCTCCTCTGGGCATCCCCCCCGGGGCCCGTTTTGTGAGGATGTCTCAGGCGAGGGCGCCGGTTTGGGATTCGTCACCGGATCCAGCGGATCCAGCGGATCCGTCCGGAAACGGTGCCGGAGGCCGCTCTGGGCTCCTCTGGGCATCCCCCCCGGGGCCCGTTTTGTGAGGATGTCTCAGGCGAGGGCGCCGGTTTGGGATTCGTCGGACAGCGGATCCAGCGGATCCAGCGGATCCGTCCGGAAACGGTGCCGGAGGCCGCTCTGGGCTCCTCTGGGCATCCCCCCCGGGGCCCGTTTTGTGAGGATGTCTCAGGCGAGGGCGCCGGTTTGGGATTCGTCACCGGATCCAGCGGATCCAGCGGATCCGTCCGGAAACGGTGCCGGAGGCCGCTCTGGGCTCCTCTGGGCATCCCCCCCGGGGCCCGTTTTGTGAGGATGTCTCAGGCGAGGGCGCCGGTTTGGGATTCGTCACCGGATCCAGCGGATCCAGCGGATCCGTCCGGAAACGGTGCCGGAGGCCGCTCTGGGCTCCTCTGGGCATCCCCCCCGGGGCCCGTTTTGTGAGGATGTCTCAGGCGAGGGCGCCGGTTTGGGATTCGTCGGCGGATCCAGCGGATCCGTCCGGAAACGGTGCCGGAGGCCGCTCTGGGCTCCTCTGGGCATCCCCCCCGGGGCCCGTTTTGTGAGGATGTCTCAGGCGAGGACGCCGGTTTGGGATTCGTCGATCCAGCGGATCCGTCCGGAAACGGTGCCGGAGGCCGCTCTGGGCTCCTCTGGGCATCCCCCCCGGGGCCCGTTTTGTAAGGATGTCTCAGGCGCGGGCGCCGGTTTGGGATTCGTCGGCGGATCCAGCGGATCCGTCCGGAAACGGTGCCGGAGGCCGCTTTGGGCTCGTGCTCTTCGCGCCGGGGGTGAGGATGACGTGAGTTCCACAGAAACTCCCTCAAATTATTCGGGGCCCTGACATGCCAGCAGGAGTTTACATTTTGTCGCAGTTTCGAGCTCAATGTCGTTGCGCTAACAGGCAAATGCATGGCTGAGTCTTGTTAGTCGTCGGCCTGGCTGGTTCGAAGGAGACAGTTTCACCTCCAGGCTGGAAGTTGCCCCACAGTCGTCGAACGTTAGTCCAGTTCTAGCCTGGAAGGAAGGGGTGGGCAGCGAGGAAGGGTGATGGTGGAGGAGGGAGGGAAGAGGCAGGGAGGAGGATGGGGGCCCTGACATTCCCCGAGACGATGTTTGTCGTATGCGCGGCCCCAGAGGCCCCGACCGCTTCCCCAGGGGTAGTTCTTTGTCCCAGATCCGTTGTTGATGGTCCTGGGGCCCGATACCCGCGGCCCACACCCGTTGTTGATGGTCCTGGGTCCCAGATCCGTTGTTGATGATCCGTCCTGGAGGGGCGACTTGATGGGAAAACGCCCGGACTGAACAATCGTATTCAGCTGCCTCTGACAATTCCGCCACCGTGCCAGCGCAGCACTGGGTGGCAACTACTCGCGAAGGCAAGGGGGCCTGCTGGGGGCTTCTTGGGGCAGAAGGCTCGGATTCTGGGTTCGTGTTCCCACTCTTGGGCCCTTGTTGGGGCTCTCTTGGGAAGTCGTGGGCACCTCTTGGGCCGTCTCGGAGCCCTCTTGGGCCGTCCTGCAGCTCTCTTGGGGACTTCTTGAGCCGTCTCGGTGAGAGCTTGGGCCGTCTTGGAGCGTCAGATGCTCGAAAATGCGAGAACCCCCGAAGTACGTACGTTGAAACAGTTAAGGACAATGAATGTGTGTTTGCCTCTCGGGGCCCTCTAGAGGCCCTCTTGAGGGCCTCTTTTGGCTCTTGAGGCGGAACGTCGGAAGCTCGAAAAGGCGAGAACCCGACAAGCATTGAAACATTCAATGACAATGAATGGTTTGTTCCTCGCGAGGCCCTCTTGGGAAGGCTCTTGGGGCTCTCTTCGGACGGGTCGACGGCCTCGCGGGCCGTCTTGAAGCCATCTTGGGCCGTCTTGAGGCCATCGTGGCCCGTCTTGGGGCGACATCAGGCCGTCTTAGAGGCATGCGGGCCTCGGGAGCGCCAGGGGGTTATGGGGAAGAGGGGGCAGTGCCCGCGCCTGGATGCTGGTAGAGGGGGGGGGCCTTAGAAAATTACGGAAACCCGACCAGACAGACTTTGGCATTCTTCCACGCCTCGACGTGCACATGGCACGGTGGCGGATCATGACACCGGGATAGGGAAACACATCATGCGAAATTTGGGGGAGGGAGGGCGAGGAACGAGGAGGAGGAAGTGGAGGAGGAGGAGGAAGATGAGGAGGGAGGCTACGAACAACTTTCCAGCCACCAGGAACCAGGAACGAGGAGGAGGAGGAACGAGGAGGAGGAAGTGGAGGAGGAGGAGGAGGAAGATGAGGAGGGAGGCTACGAACAACTTTCCAGCCACCAGGAACCAGGAACGAGGAGGAGGAGGAGGAGAAGGAGGAGAAGGAGGAGGAGGAGGAGGAGGAGCTTCATCTGACCTCCCTCCTCCCCAGTCGCCCGACGTCGTGACTTCTTCGTGGCGCGGACCCCCCCGGACCTCGACCCCGTCCCGGGGCCAGACTTCTCATCCCGGGGCCGTTCTCGGAAGATCCTCGCCCGAGCGAGGCGCCCAGAGAAGGAGGAGGAGCGAGGAGGAGCGCGGAGGAGGAGGAGGAGGAGGAGGAGGAGGAGGAGGAGGAGGAGGAGGAGCAAGGAGGAGAGAGGAGGAGAGGAGGAGGAGCAAGGAGGAGAGAGAGGAGGAGGAGGAGGAGGAGGAGGAGGAGGAGGAGGAGGAGGAGGAGGGAGGAGGACGAGAGAGGAGCGAGGAGGAGAGAGCAAGGAGGAAGGAGGAGGAGGAGGAGGAGGAGGAGGAGGAGGAGGAGGAGCAGGAGGAGCGAGGAGGAGCGACTGGGCGACAGAGCGTCGGACAGTGCTCAAGGGGGGTGTGGGTGGGTGGGTGGGGGGGCAGTACGCGGGGGGGGAGAAAGGCGCACCTTTCGTGCACCTTCGGGTCCCGAGGGGGGCTTCTGCTGGGCCCCATCCCTGGCTCCAGGTCCGCCGTACTTTTTGGGCGCTTTCTCAGGTAGGGCGGATGTTTCCGCCCTTAGTTTTCTTTTCAAGCTTCTTTTAATGCAAACTTCCTACTTTGCCGTCGCTGTTTCCGCTGGACTCTTCTGAGGCGTAAATGTCCGCCCTGCTTTTTTCGCATCGTTTGGGGTCTAGTTCCGACACAAATCCAGCTGTTTGCGGCAAATCCCGCCACCGTGCATGTGCATCAGCGCATAAGTAAGGACCTTGAATTCTTATCGCTCCGCTTCCCGTCTCCCCACCAGCCCATCCAGGGCCGCTTGGCTCTTGGTGACCTCCTGGGGCCCTCTTGAGAGCCCCGTGAGGGCCTCTTGGGGGCCTCTTTGGCTGACTTCGAGCCCGCTTGGGGGCCTCTTGGGCTGTCTTGTAGCTATGTTGGTGGCCCCTTGGGCCATCTTGGACGGTCGCAAACCCGAACAGGCGAGAACATGCGAGAACTTCGAAATACTTCAAAAACCGATCGAACATACAGTGCTTCTGCCTCCTCCGACTCTCCTGGAGGGCCTCTTGGAGCCCTCTGGGGCCGTCTTGGAGGCCTTTGGGCTGTCTTGAGACCGTGTTGGGAGCCTCTTCAGCGGTCTTGGGCCATCTTGGGCCGTCTTGGTGTCATTTTGGCTGTCTTGGAGGCCATCCTGGCCGTCAGGAGGCTGAGAAGAGCGACAGGGAGCAATTCCAGAGGGGGGCGATTTTACTAGGTTGCGTGCGGAGAGGGAGGTAGGGTCTGCCGCATAACATATTTACACCCGCACCAGACAGCAGAAGAGCATTCTAACACGTTCACTCCGTGTAGGCACGGTGGCAGATCAAGTCTCAAGATCAACCAACGTGTGGCGGATCTGGAGTCAGGGTCAGGCCTAAACGTGGAAATGCACTCCATACCTTTCGTGACGCCAGAGGTCCGGGCTCTCGACGGCTAAATCCAAACCATACCCTCGCCGATCAACGATTGAGGCAACTCGATGCCAGGCGGGGGTACGGTTCGGAATTCGCCGAACACATTGCGAAATCCGAGCCCAACCTCCGCCTCTCACCGATTCACGAGAATCGATGGTTGGAGGGGTCGGGTTCGGATGTCGTTATCTAAGGGCTCCCACGAGGGCGCGAAGTTATTCGCACTTCGCCCTCCCCCGCCCTTCGCTCTCCGCCCCCTTTGTTTGCCATCCCCCCTTTCCTCCCTCCCCCTCCGAGGAGCAGGGCCCATGCCCGGCCAGCAAGAGGAGGAGGAGGAGTAGGAGGAGCAAGGAGGAGCGAGGAGGAGGAGGAGGAGGAGGAGGAGGCGGAGCAAGAGAGGGAGCAACAGCGTCGGCAGCATTACGAGCGCGACCAGCAGCACCACGCGCAGCAGCCCCCGCGCAACGAGCAGCACGGTTACCACAACGACGTCGGCCCAGCATCAGAACGAGCACCACGGCTGCGATCAGCGGTGGCGCTCGCAGCAGCACCTGCGAAGCGAGCGGCACCTGCGCAGCGAGCGGCGCCACAGCGACCCCAGCGGCGAAAAGACGGCGACCAACGCAGCTCGCCCCCGCCTCCTCCGCGCATCCGTTGTAATCACCATGGGTTGAGGTCTCGGGGGCGCGGAGGGGTTGTGCCTTGTGAGGGGTTATGGCTTCGGGATCGCGAGAGTCTGTGCAATCAGAAGGGGCTGTGGCTTCGGGAACGCGAGTGCGCTGTAAGCTGAAGGGCTTCGCCCTCTGCCGCTGGCCCCCTCTCAGACTGCTTGCGTCGCCACGCTTGGTCGGTTGGTCGGCTGGCTTTCTTGTCGGTTGGCTGGCTGGCAGCTCGTCTGATTGGCCTGTTGTCCAAATAAGCAGTTGGCAGTTGCGTTGGGTTGTTTGCTGGCTGACTAGTTGCGCGCTCCAGCGGTGACGAAGAAGGGCTGTTTTCGAGGATTCGTGGCTTTGGGCCCGGCGCCGAATTCTAAGGAAACGGCGGGCCAGCCGAAAAGTGCCTCCCGAACGCAGGTCCCAATGCAAATTACATTCGAGAAAACCCCAATCAGTGGATGGTTTGAAAATTAATACTAAGTATGGATCTTGAGATCGATTGTGAGATCGATAATGAGGTCAATAGTGGAATCGATAGTGAGGACGATAGTAAGGTCGATCGTGAGACCGAGAGTGAAATCGATTCAATGATATCGATAGTGAAATCGATCGCGAGATCGCTCATGTGATCTCTAGTGAGATCGCTTGTGAGATCGATAGTGAGATCGATGGTGAGATCGATAGAGAATTGGGTAATCGATGGTGAGACCGATTGATAAGAAGATCGACCAGGAACCCCGGAACCCGGGAACCTCGCCGCCCTCCGAAATCGGCCTGGAACCCGGAACCGGGAACCCGGGAATGCGGAACCGGGAACTTGGGAACCCAGCGTGCGACCAAAATCGGCGGGACATTTTCGCCAAATCTTTCAATTTCCGCGAGGACCCCTTCAGTGCAAGCACTGATTGGGGAAAATTTAGGGTTTTCTGTTCTGGAGAGGGAGTGCGGTTTTGGGCAGTGACTCGGGAGCGCGACTGCCCCGCAATGTGTTAGTTTTTTTGCGGTTTTGGGAGCGCGAGCGCATCGCAATTTGCAAAGTCTCGTTGCTTCGGCAATGTGAACGCTGTGTAAATTGTAATGTGATGTTGCCTCGGGAGCGCGCAAGCGTCGTACTTTACCAGGCAATGTGGTTTCGGGAGCGCGGAGGTGATGTAGGGCCTCAGGAGTTCGAACGGGTCGTGATATACAATGGGCTGTGGCCTCAAGGGCGCGTATGCGTTGTAACAGAGCTGGGGCTGGGGCATCGGGGACGCGAAACCAACATACTATACAAGGGAGTGTAGGCAACTAGGAGGGAGTATGGCTTCGGAAGCACGGGCGCGTGGTCATATACAAGGCATGGTGGCATCGAGAGCGCGACCGCGCTGTGCTTTGCCAGGCGCGGTGGCCTCGGGAGCGCGAGCGCGACGCACCTGGCGAAGGATTGTGGCTTCAGGAACGCGAGCGCGGTGTAATTTACAAAGCATGTTTTAAAGCCTTAAAAAAACAATGTGGTTTTGGGAGCGCGAATGCGCGGCCATGCGCAGGAAATTGCGGCTTCGGGAGCGCGGGAACGATTTAAATTAGTGGGGGGTGTGGCTTCGGGACCGCGAGTGCGCCGTGGCTTGTAAGACATCAGGGCCTCTGGAGCGAGAACCAGTTGTAATTTGGAGTCGATTGTGGTCTTAGGGGGCGCGAGCGCGTTTTCATTCCGAATGGATTTGGTTTCGGAGTCGCGGGCGCAAAACAATGCACAAGGGATTGCGGCCTCTGGATCGCGAAAGCTATGCCAGTAGGAGGGACTATGGCTTCGGAAGCACGAGCGCAGTTTCGAAGCCGCAGAGTGGTCGTAACTCGCCATGGGTTGTGGCTTCGGAGCGTCAACTTGTTGTAATTTCCGCTGGACTGTGGCTGCGGGGGCGAGAACTCGCTGTAATCTCCTAGGGGATGCGTCCTCGGGAGCGCGAGCGCGTTGTGATTGACGAGACTTCGTGGCTTCGGGAGCGCGAATTTGCGATGTTTTCCCCAACCACCCTGTGGTGTAGGGTCTCGTTCTAAGCGACAGCGCCCCGCGTCACTCCTCCCGCTGCCCCCTCCCTCCCTCCGATTATCATCGTCATCGTCATCGTCATCGTCAGCATCATCGTCATCACCATCGTCATCATCATCATCATCATCATCATCATCATCATCATCATCATCATCATCATCATCATCATCATCATCAGCATCAGCATCAGCATCAGCATCAGCATCAGCATCAGCATCATCACCATCATCAGCATCATCATCAGCATCATCATGGCCGTCATCATCACCATCATCGTCGTCATCGCCGTCATCATCACCATCGCCAACAGCTTTGGCGCACCCCTCACACGGTTCGTGGCCCCCAGGGAGCTTCGCCTAAGGTCCCATCGGCGCAGCCCGCCTGTGGGCGCCGCCCCCTTTTCGGTACACCCCTCACTCGTTCCGTGGCCCCATGGGGAGCTCTACCTAAGGCCCTGGAGGCGCAGCCCGCATGTGGGCATCACCCCCGTGTCGGCACACCGCCTGTGGGCGTCGCCCCCGTTTCGGCACACCCCTCACACGTTTCGTGGCCCCTCAGGGAGTTCCAACGCAGGCCCCGGTGGCGAAGCCCGCATGTGGGCGCCACCCCCGTTTCGACACACCGCTCACACATTTCGTGGCCCCATAGGGAGCTCCACCCAAGGTCTTAGTGGCGCAGCCCGGATGTGGACGGCACCCCCGTGTCGGCACACCCCTCGCATGTTTCGTGGCCCCTCAGGGAGCTCCGCCTGAGGTCCCATTGGTGCAGCCCGCATGTGGGCGCCGCCCCCGTTTCGGCACACCCCTCACACGTTTCGTGGCCCCACAGGGAGGTCCCACCGGCGCAGCCCACATGTGTGCGTCACACCCGTGTCGGCGCACCTCTTCAAGCGGTTCGTGACCCCTCCGGGGGCTCCGCCGAAGGTCCCACCGGTGCAGCCCGCATGTGGGCGCCACCCCCGATTCGGCACACCCCTTGCACATTTCGTGGCCCCGTGAGGGGGCTCTGCATCAGGCCCCGGTGGCAGCGCCCGCATGGCTCTAGGCCTCCCAGACGGGGTCCGAGTGGATGGGGTCGGAGGATCGCGCCGCATCGCCGATACATCCTTTTGTTCGGTCGGCGGCCACGCGACGACGGTCTGGCGGCAACAGGCAATGTCCGGGGCGGGCGGCACAAAGCTAATTGCACACAGAGCGTGCAGTTGCACATGCACTGAACAAAATGCTCAGCATTCACCAGTAGACGCACCTAGGCGCCGCCCAGTAAACCAAAGTGTACAAGCGGCCACGAGTGCGAGTGCAACGGAGTGAGTCGCCTTTGCGGCGCCAAGCTCCGAGCAGCCGACCCGGCTAGCAACGATGCACGAGCCCGGGTAACACGCTGCTGGCGGTGGAAAACAAGGGGCCGAAGGCGCGGAAGGCTGAACCACTCAGCGCGCAGCCCTCGAACTCCACCGCAGAGTTGGGGGGGCTGGCGGCATCCATCGCATCGAGTCCGGCGCCTGCGGGGAAGGCCCGGGGATGGTGCGACGATGCGTAAAACGCGGGCTGTACCAGGCAGCAACACTCAAGGCGAGGCATTCAGGCACAGCAACCCTCAATGTCGGTGGACACCAGCGACTGTCCGAGCACCACAGCGTCGTCCTGCTGCGAAGAGGCCCACCGGTGCCAGCCGCAGACGACGCCGAGGGTCGGCCCGTGGGGGGGGAGAGCTCCGAGCAGCCTGTCCGTCGGGTCACCCGCTCTGGCTACGGCAGCCGCCGCGGGCGAACCCCGGAGGCACATTGGGGACACCCACCAGGCCACGCGTTCGGCGCCGTCCCTCCCCGCGGCCAGCCTGTAGCAGCGCCGAGGCGTCCCTTGTCGCCGATACATCCGCGATGCGGCTCAATGTGGGGCCCGATTTGCTTCACGTCGACGTCGCCGATGCATCGCCGACGTCGACGATGCATCGCCGGTGCATCGCCGATGCATCGCCGATGTATCGCCGATGTATCGCCGATGTATCGGCGATGCGGAGCGATCCTTCGACCCCATCTATTCCGACCCCATCTAGGAGGCCTCTGATGGCGGCCCCGCGCCAGGTCGACACACCCTTCACACGCCTCGTGGCTACATAAGGAGATTGATGGAAGGTGATACCCACAATGACGGTACCCACAACTGCATATGGTGGGTTCTTCGCCATGATAGTATAATATCCGATGGGCCCCCCGCAAAACTCGGGCACCGTGAGTCGGAGAGAGAAACAGTGGGAATTTCGGGCCGGGGTCCTCGCATTGATTTTAATTGTTCCGCATTGGAACCAGAAAATCCATCATTCGAACATTCGAGACCTTCACATTGGAATTGGCGCAGGGAGCAAAAATACGTCTGCCTCGCAGCGCGTTGGCCCCCAAGGGAGCCGCCGTCAAACACCACGACGCCGGCTGTTGGTCCCTGCTGCGACCACCACCACCACCACCACGGGCACAAAGGAGGCGCTGCACCTTCTTTCGAAACGGTGGCGCAAAATCTGGGACTGGGCTGTCCCAGACAGGTTGAGATACAAAATGCGGGTGGACCAAGCGGCTCCGCAACGGGATTGGGACAACCACGACGTATTTGATGTGCATGGCGCAATGGACCGACAGCGAAGCACGGCGGCAGGTACCGACGGATGGTCTCGGACAGAGGTGGCTGACCTTGGTGGCAGTGTGGCCCCGGCCGTCGCCGTGGTGTTTGACGCCTTTGAGATGGCAGAGGCCTTCCCGAGTCCGTGGTCGGAGGCGCGACAGATCCATCTCCCTAAGGAGAGCCCGCCGACGGGGGGAGGGGCCATCCCGGTCTCGCAGCTCCGACCGATCACGGTGTTCAGCTCGTGGTACAGGGTCTGGGCCACAGCTCGCCTGCTTTCTCCCTCCTGCGCCGCCTGGTGCAAGGGATGGTGGCCGCAAGAGGCCCACGGGGCAAAGAAGGGCGCTACGGTGCACGACGCGGCGGCGCGCGTCATCGCTGCCCTGGAGGCCGGCGAGTTCGATGCGTCTTGGGACGACAGGTTGGCGTTCGATTGGGTGCATCCGACGGCAGCAACGACAGCAATGGAGCAGATGGGTATGCGCAAACATGTCGCGAACATGTTGGGAAGGCAATGGACCAACCAACGACGGTGGTTACAGCTACATGGGGCCACCGCCAAGCTGCCAGAAAACGTGACCACCTCCCTCCCGCAGGGGGTCCGTGGTCCGCCTTGGCCATTACGGCCGTGCTCGCGAGTCCGCTTTGCGAGGTTGCCGCGCGGGAGCCAGGGGTCAGCGCGGCCTTGTACGTCGAGGACCGTACGTGGACGTCTCGCGCTCTCGACGGTATGCTTGGCGCCGCGGCCATCTGGGACGACTAATCACAAGCCTTGGTTGGGTATGGTGTAGAACAGCGGCATACAGCAGTGGGCGCACCATGATCCGCGGAAGCGGCGGCAGCTGCAGGCGCGGGGTGTCCGCGCGGATATCGTCTTCCCAAGTTTGACAGTCTTGGGGATGAAACCCACTGGAGGACGGCACAGGGCCGCCAGCGCCAAGGAGGCGAAGCGCGTGTCCAAAGCGCAACGACAGGTGGAACGCGCACGGTTGCGGCCGCTCCCTCCCCGACAGCGGCAGGAAACGATAGCTGCAGGGTCGCTCTCTTCGTCTCAGTATGGGTGGTTCAACTCCACAGCGCCGCGTGCGGCCATAAACAAGCTCCAGGCGGCCGTCCACAGCGCCACAGGTGCACCGCGACGGTCGTCGCCGCACCTCAAGTGCTTGGTCGTGGGTCACAGAGTCGACGCGCGATTCCGCGCCCACCAGGAGACGCTCGTGGCCGCAGCGCGGGTTTCATCCAGAGGAACGAACGACGGCAGCACGCCAGGCGCTCGGGGGGCCGGACGGACCCTGGTAGGCACTATTCGACAGCACCCCAGTTGGACGGGGTGGAGGAATACAGCGCAGTGGAAATGGTACCACCGCTGGATCGACGAGATGATCTCCCTGGACAGCACGGATGAACACTGGCACTCGGCCAAGGCCCTGGGCCACGTACTACGGAAAGCGTGGCGGCATCACAAATTCCACAGCTGGTTGGCCCCAACACGGAACGACGCGCAGGCGTGTTG
Source organism: Prorocentrum cordatum (assembly GCA_963575745.1). Classification (NCBI taxonomy): domain Eukaryota; class Dinophyceae; order Prorocentrales; family Prorocentraceae; genus Prorocentrum; species Prorocentrum cordatum. The sequence goes on along the minus strand of CAUYUJ010006307.1, from coordinate 24,747 downwards.
GATTGCCCGCTACGATGCGAAGCGGCTCAAGGCCTTCATCGCCAGTGCGCAGGAGCACCCATCTATCTTGGCGGTGCTCACGGGGGGCTTTGTGTCACCTGCCGCCTTCGAGCGGGGCCGAAGGAACGACCTTGCGATGGAATGCCCGTGGTGTGCAGGCGCATACCAACGACGGACCACGTGGTGTGGGAGTGTCAAGGAGAGGCGTTCCAGGACCGGCCTGGCGCCCCCCCCAGGGACAGTCCCCAGAAACGCCTGGGCTGGCACACGGGCGAAGTACGACGGAAGAAGGTGGGCTGGCGTTTGCTGTTGTGGGTGGCAGATTTCAGGACCACAATGCTGGATCACATATACGGCGGGGCTCATCACAGGTATTATTGTGCCGACGGGGACCTCTAGCCGCTATTTTGGTTTCACAGGTACTGTCGTGCTCGTCGCGGGTATTCTTCCTACCTTATTGTTGGTTCATGTTGGTTCACAGGTACGGTGTTCATCACATGTTTTTTCTGTGCCTTATAATTTCAGTTGGTGCTCGTCACAGGTATTCTTGCGCCGGTGGGTCTTTTTGTGCCGTGGGGGGCCTCCTGCCGATATGTTGTTTCACAGGCACGATGGTGTTATTCACATGTATTTGTTTGTGCTGACGGGGACCTCTGGCCACGGTCTTGGGTTGCAGGTGCGGTGTTGTTGACAGTTGATCGCTTTCGATCACAAGTGTGGGTATGAGGTACGGCGGTGCTCGTCACATCTGTGTTTGCGCCGACGGGGCTTCAAACGCCTCTTTCCGTTCAGCCCCAAGTCACTTTGCTTGGGTTTCTTTCAGGCGAGGTCATCGTCAGGGCCTTCGTCTTTGCCAACATACTTATTACTGTGGCGCCCCAGTTTTAGATTCGGGTGGTCGATGCCAGTACAGGTGGTTTCGTACCCAATGGCCGCCACACGCGGTCCCTCCTGTCGCCACTGGTGTGCTAGTCTTGGGCACCCACTCCCCAAATTACGCCTCCGCAAGAGGATGAGGAAGCGGAGGCAGTGGAGGAGGCAATGGCGGAGGAGGAGGGGGAGGAGGAAAAGGAGGAGGAGGAGGAGGGGGAGAAGCCCACCTCCGCCGCGCGCCGCCAGATGAAGAGCAATACGGCGGCGGTGCACGCCCTCGGGGTGAAGGGCATGAGCTCGCTACAGTCGGGCCTGAAGCAGGGCCTAGTCCCCTCAGGCGGGAGCGTGGGTGGCCTTATCGTCGACATCCTTTCTCCTCCTCCTCCTCCACCTCTTCGTTCCCCCTCCTCCTGCGGCTCCTCCTCCTCCTCCTGCGCTTCTTCCTCTTCCTCCTCCTCCTCCTCCTCTTCCTCCTCCGCCTCCTCCTCCTCCTCGGCATCATCATCACCACCATCATCATCAGCATCATCATCATCATCATCATCATCACCACCATCATCATCATCATCATCATCATCACCATCACCATCACCATCACCATCATCATCATCATCATTATCATCACCGTCACCATCACCATCATCGGCATCATCATCATCACCACCATCACAATCACGATTACGATCATCACCATTACCAATATCATCATCACCATCACCACCATTACCATACCCATCATAAATCAGCACCAGCATCATCATCATCAGCATCATCATCATCGGTATCGTCATCGTTATCATCAACATCATCATCATCATCATCATCGTCATAATCACCATCAGCATCATCATCATCAGCATCATCATCGTCATCACCATCATCAACACCATCAGCATCAGCAACATCTCCAACACCACCATCATCACCATCATCATCAGTACCACCATCAGTATCAGCATCATCATCATCATCGTCATCGTTATCACCATCAGCATCGTCATCCTCAGTATCATCATCATCAGCATCGGCATTATTACCATCATCATCACCACCATCACCATCATAATCATCATCATCGTCATCGTCATATTATCATCATCCTCATCATCACCATCACCATCATCATCACAATCATCATATCATCATCTTGATCGTCATCATCATCAACAGCATCAGCATCATCATGATCATCATCATCATCATCATGATCCTCATCATCAGCAGCATCATCATCATCAGCATCGTCGCCCATGTATCGCCTATAGGGGTCTGATACTAGCCCACCCCACCGAGGAACGTGCGGATTCACCATCGGGGGCTTGTCGCCGATCGATCGGCGATGCATCGCCGATTCCAGCTTGATGTCCCCCCCCCCTAAGCTGGACCTCCCCCTATCGCTGCCCCACCCCCACCCGCCCCCAGGCGCGGAGAGCTCGGCGGCCCTTGCGGTGCGGAGTGCAGCCGAGCGGTGCTCGAGGGACGAGCTGGAGGCGGCTTGCCGCACTGGTCGCCACCCTGCCGCGCTTCTCCCCTCCGCCGCCACCTCGTCCTGCCCTCGTCTGGTCCTCGCTCCTCCGCTTCGGGCACGAGGCCTTTCTCTGCGGCGCGTCGTCCAGTGACCGCTGCTCGGGGCCGCCGCCCTCCGACCTCCAGCTAAGTTCGGTGCCTCTTTGATGGCAGTTGCAAGTTGGGCTTTCTCCCGCAGGAACAGCACAGATTCCTCCGCCGCCACCGCGGTTGTGCAGCCCCCCCCCTGGTCAGCAGCGCTGACGCAGAAAACCCGCCAGCGGCGCCCAGTCGTCTCTGACTCCGCTCGCCTTCTCCCTCCGCCCATGCTTTCCCTCCGCGGTCTCGCTTTGCGCCAGCCGTCGTCGCCGCCACCGCAGTCGTCGTCGTCCTCCTCCTCCTCCTCTTTTTGGACTCGCACGCCTCCTCCTCCTCCTCCTCCTCCTCCTCCTCGTCGTCGTCCTCCTCCTCCTCTTCTTGGACTCGCACGCCTGTTCCTCCTCCTGCACTCTGTGCACCCTCCCCCTCCGTCCTCCCCCCCTGGGAGGCCCCTCTCGCCGCCGCTGGCCCCCAGGGTGACAGCCAGCTTGCTCGTGGCAGGAGCATGGGGAGGGGGACGAGGAGTAGGAGGAGGAGGAGGAGGAGGAGGAGGAGGACGATGACGAGGGAGGGGGAGGGGGAGGGGGCTGAGGCGGATTGAGACTCTGCAACGCCCACACGCAGCGGACTTCGCAATGTCGCCGATCAGACGAGCGAAAGCGAGAGCCGTGAAACGTGGCGCAGCTGGGACGAGAACCTGCGCGCGTGCGAAGCGCGCGCGTGGTTCCAGTACGTCTATCTGAGTATACGTGTATGTAAACAGATACGTATAACGGCGCACCGGGTCCGGGAGCCCGGGGCCAGGCCCCCGACCATAGCATGGGGTCCAGGGTCCCAAGAGGGCCCCAAGATGGGCCCCACAAGAGCCAAAGCTAGCAATTACGACCTAACTGAGCGAAGGTGCTGCCCGAATATGCTCCTGGTTGGCCCCGGAAGGCCCATGAGATGCGCCAAGAGGCCTCTCAAAGTGACCGCGACACGACCCCAGGCGGCGTCAATCGTTAATTGTCCGTGGGTTGCTGTAGGTTTTCGCTGCATTGGGCCCAGAAGCCACGGCCCCGAACCCTAAAGCTGGGTCCACACCCCCCCTCCTGTGGCCTCCCGGGCCGCTCCCCGGCCGCTCAAGTCAGCCCTAAGGGACTGCCCAAGAGGCTGCCAAGAGTACCCAAAAGCACCCAAAAGGCGCCCCAGGACAGCTCAAGATAACCTCCTGGCATCATCATCATCATCATCATCATCATCATCATCATCATCATCATCATCATCATCATCAGCAGCAGCAGCAGCAGCAGCAGCAGCATCACCATCACCATCACCATCACCATCACCATCACCATCACCATCACCATCACCATCACCATCACCACCACCATCACCATCACCATCACCATCACCATCAGCATCAACATCAGCATCAGCATCAGCATCAGCATCAGCATCGTCATCATCACCATCCTCATCATCATCGTCTTCATCTTCATCATCACCACCATCAACATCATCATCAACATCATCATCGGCATCATCAGCATCATCTTCATCATCACCACCATCACCATTATCCTTCATCAATATCAGCATCACCATCATCATCACAATCTTCACCGTCATCATCACCATCATCACCATCATCATCATCATCATCATGATCATCATCATCATCATCATCATCATCATCATTATCATTATCATCATCATCATCATCATTATCATCATCATCATCATCATCATCATCATCATCATCATCGCCATCATCACGATCTGATTCATCATCATCACCATCTTTATCATCATCACCATCATCATCATCATCATCCTCATCATGAGTACCGGGTCCCAGCCCCGAATCCCAACCCACTTCGCGGTCAGGCAGTTATGCCGGAATGACCGCCCCCTTGTGGGTTCCTGGGAGGGCTTGGTAGGGCCCCAAGACGGCACTGGTTGGAGACTGTTTTTTTTTCCGGGGAGATGACGGCCGTCACCATGGGGGGGAAGGGGGCTGTTGACGTTTTTCGCGCCGGCGGCGTCTGGGAATGCTTAGGACTGACCAGGACGGGTAGGAGCAGCATGTGGGTGGCGATCTGCACCACAGCGCCCGTGTGAACCACAGCACCTGCGTGCACCACAGCGCCCATGTACACCACAGCACCGATGTACACCGCAGCAGCCGCGTGCAACACAACGCCAGTGTGCACCACACTGCTTGCGTGCACCACAGCGCCCATGTACACCACAGCGCCTGCATACACAGCAGCCGTGTGCAACACAACGCCAGTGTACACCACAGTGCCTGCGTGCACCACAACGCCTGTGTACACCACGGCGCCTGCGTGCATCACAGCAACCGTGTGCAACAGGAACACCATTGTTGCATATTGAATTTGAGAAGGAAGCCCTCTGACACAATGGAGTGCCTGTGGATCCCACAGGAAGCAATTGTGTTATACAGGATTTGGAAAAGAATCTTTATGGAAATAGGAGTGCCTCTTGAATCTACAAGTCCTCCCGAGGAGGAGGAGGAGGAGGAGGAGGAAGAGGAGGAGGAGGTGCCGTGCCCTGGGGATCGGGAAGCGCAGAAAGACATGGGGCGGCGTCCTCCTGAAGGAGCTCGCTTGAGGCGCGGGGCACTGTGGAAGCATTGCGGTGGGATGCGCTGTCGCATGGCGCTGCTGTGGCATGGCAGCGTGGCGTTTCATGGCACGGGCGCTAGCCTTTTTCTTGCTCATTCCCATTATGCGGTGCACATTGAGATGCGCACGTGCGCTGTAGCGCCGACCCGCACGACGGGGACAACGGTGACAGAGGAGGAAGGGGAGGAGGAGGAGGAAAAGGAGGAGGAGGAGGACGACGAGGAGGAGGAGGAAAAGGACGAGGAGGAGGAAGAGGAGGGAGGAGGGGAAAACATCGGATGCTGTGGTGTACACAGGCGCTGTGGTGTACACAGGCGCTGCGGTTTGCAGACGGCTGTTGCGGGGTACACATCCGCTGCGGAGTACACAGGCGCTGCAGTGCACGCAAACACTGTAGTGTACACAGGCGCTGCGTTGCGCACGGCTGGCGCAGTGTACGCAGGCGCTGCGGTGTGCGCGCGCAGCGTGGTGCACGCGAGCGCTGTGGTGTACACGAACGCCGTTGCGCACATCGCCGCCGACATGCTGCTCCTACTTTCCTACTTGGCCTCGGTCATCCCTAGACATTCCCGGTCGACGCCCGCGCGGAACGTGACGTCACCTCGGGGGGGCGGGGCTGGTGACGGCCGCTGTCGCGGAAAATTTTAAACAGGCTCCTGGCGCTAAAGGGGCCCACGTGTTTCCATGCTTGTTCCGCTCTGGCGCGAAAGGGACCCACGTGTTTTCACGCTTGTTCCACTCGGGGGCGAAAGGGACCCACGTCCACTCTGGCGCTGAAAGGAACCCACGTGTTTTCAGGCTTGTTCCACTCTGGAGCGAAAGCGACCCACGTGTTTTCACGCTTGTTCCGCTTTGGCGCGAAACGGACACACGTGCTTTCACGCTTGTTCCGCTCTGGGGCGCAAGGGACCACATGTTTTCACGTTTTTTCCGCTCTGGAACGAAGCATGCAAATGTGTTTTCACGCTTCTTTCAGCTAGGCGTGAAAGGACACATGTTTTCACGCCTGTTCTGCTCTGGGGCGACAAGGGCCACCGTGTTTTCACACGTCCAGGCCAGCCAGAGGGGGATATCTAACATGTGGTCGTCTGGCCCCCAAGAGTGGGGTCACACGAGCCAGGAAAAAATAATATATCGGCACCAGATGTGTGGTAACTTGACACGTTCCGTCCTTGGGCCCTGGGAAGGCCTCCTGCGGCCTCAGGTCTCCTGCGGCGAAAGGGACCCACGTGCTTTCACGTTTGTTCTGCTCTGACAATTAGGTCGTTCTCACGATATCGTGAGTCGTTCGTATGACAGGGTTGCGTCGTTCGTATGATAGGCAAGCAGTTCTTCAAGGCACAATCACCGAGGTTATGGCAGGCAGTTCTTTAGGGCAGGCGTTTTTGTCCTGCTCGTGAGCGTCGGAGCGCTACCTTCCCGATTGGAGGTTCTTCTCGAACTGGCGGGAACGACCCTCCCAGCCAGGTGCCGTAGCCAATGAATGTTTAATTCGCCAGGATCATGGCAGATAGTTTTTTGGGCAGGCATTTTGCCCGGCACTCGAGCGTAAAGCGCAGTCTTTCCAATCGTTCGAAGCTCTCCTCGGAGTCGCGGGAGCGACCCTCCCATCCCGATCCTCAGGCTGAGGGATTCTTTCAAAGCCAGGGTCATGGTAGATAGTCCTTCCCCTCTTTCTCCTCATCCTTCCCCTTCCATTCTGATGTGAATGCCCGGCCCCCCAGCTGCGACCGTGTAGGTTGCCGCCGTGATATTCCCATTCCGGTGCGATGCATTCCGGGAGTAAGTAGGACGGTTTACCGATTTCATTGTAACAAAAAGACGTCGATTGGAATCGCAAGAACGGCCCTTGCACCAATCTCGCGAACGGCGCACGGCTGTCATGCGAACAACCCGGAAAGTTGATCATGCAAACGACCCAGGCCAATTGTTCGAACAGCCCGGCGTTAATCGCGCGAACGGCGTACGGCTGTCACGCGAACGGCGTACGGCTGTCACGCGAACGGCCCAGAAGGCTTGTCATGCAAACGACCCGGGCCAATCGTTCGAACAGCCCGGTGTTTCTGCTCTGGGGAGGAAGGTACCCACGTGTTTTCACGTTTTTTTCTCTGGCGCGAACAAGGACCCACGTGTTGTCACGTTTGTTCCGCCCTGGGACGAAAAGGACCCACGTGTTGTCACGTGAGTCCCGCTCTGGCGCAAAAGGGACCCACTTATTTTCACGATTGTTCCGTTCTGGGGCGAAAGGGACACACCAGTTTTCACGCTTGATCCGCTCAGGGGCGAAAGAGACCCACGTGGTTTTCACGCTTGTTCCACTCTGGAGCGAAAGGAACCCACGTGTTTTCACGCTTGTTCCGCTCTGGCGCGAAACGGACACACGTGTTTTCACGCATGTTCCGCTCAGGGACGAAAGGGACCCACGTGTTTTCACGCTTGTTCAACTCTGGCGCGAAATGGACTCACGTGCTTTCACGATTGCTCCCTTCTGGGGCGCAAGGGACACCTGTTTTCACACTTTCTTTTTGTTTCCGCCGTGGAGCGCAAGGGACCCACGTGTTTTCACGCTTGTTCCGTTCTGGGTCGGAAGGGACCCACGTGTTTTTACGCTTGTTCCGCTTTGGAACGAAATTAACCCATGTGTTTCACGCTTCTTCCAGGCCGCCCAGGCGGATTTCTGACATGAGGATGTGTTGAGGATGTATCGAGCGAAACTTTGGTTTTCACGTGTCCATGTCGCCCGGGCGAATCACTGACATGAGAGTGTGTTGGGAGTGTCGAGAGCGAATCGCTCGTTCTGCAGGACTTGTTGAGGATGTCTCAAGCGAGGGCCTCGCCTGTAGCGAAAGCCCCCCTCTGCAGGATATGCTGAGAATGCCTCTCGCGAAACTCCGTCTTTGCATTGTTTGAGGTGTCGTGCGGGGGCCTTGTCGTCGTCTGTGTGCGTTTCGTTTCGGTTCGGATTCGCCCCCCGGTCGGTTCGCCACACTTCTGAACTGAAACAGATCTTGAAATCGAGCTGGCTGAACGCCTCGCATGTTACGACTGCAGCAAGCTTTGGGCGAACCATGCGCACAGGCAGCTGGAACTGAAGACCCAGATCACTTCGGACAGGACTGGGGTGCCACGGTTGGTTTGATCCACAGCGCACCTGAGAACAGTACAGTTCAACACACCATGTCGCAGCACAGTGCAGCACAGCACGGATCAATACTAATTTACGCCAAATCGCGGCCCTGGTTATTTGCGAGGGGCCCTGGCACCTCGAAGTGTGGCTCCCTAGCCAGGCGCCGGAGGGTGGGTGGCCGAAGCGTATTCGTATGGATTTGTCCTGTCTCGCTACAATTCGGGTCGTTTTGGCATTCTTCTCGGTTCGTATCGTTTCGGTTCGTCGGCTCGTCATGATGCAGTTCGTGGCGTTTTGGTTCGTCGAGCTTCGGTTTGTTCATTCCTTGTGCGTTTCGCGTCGGTTCGGGGTCGCCCCCTGTTGGTTCGTCCCTTTAGGGAACTGGTTCAGATCTCCAGCTCGAGCTGATCGAGCGCCCCGCGCGGTTCGATTGCGACCAGCTCGAGATATGCGTCCAGGCAGCTCGAATTCAAGATCCAGATGAGCTTTGTCGGGCGCGGCATGGTACATGTCAACTCACCACAGCACAGCACAACAAAGCCCCTGGCACGGTACACCACCAGCGCTACCTTGAGCATTGCATTTGTCTGGTGTCTCGGATTATTCCGACGGGAGGACCCCACATGATAATCCTTCCGGCTAGCCTGGAAATACCCCTCATCGTCGCCCTCGTGATCGGTGAAACGTCCTTGGTGTCTCTTCTGCGTCATTATCCTTCTCGCCCTGGCGCAGGCTTTCCTCCCGCTCCCTACGTTGCCCCCTCCTCGCCCTCCTGTTTTTTTAACCCCCCGCCGCCTCCTCCCCTTTATATTGCAACAGCGCGCGTGCCGATTTTCCTCGGCGCCGTCGCCGCCTCGGCCAGCACGCGCGCTTGCCCAAATGGCCACATCGTGCAGCCGTTGGGGCAACCCTGCGGGCCAGGCCGTTGGGACAACCCCGCGAGCCGCTGGGGCGCGGGAGCAAGCCGTTGGGACAACCCCGCAGGCACCGAGCTGGTCGCGGCCGCGTTCAGGCGGGAGGCAGCGCGAAACCCAGTGCTGCCGAGAGTTGCTCCGCCTCTGCCCTGGAGCCCTCCGTTCTCTTGTCGAAATCCCTGGCCGCCTTCCGCAAGGACGCCGGCGGCCCGTCCTCCAGGAATTCCCGCGAGGCCGGCCGCAGGATCAGAATGTTCCGCATGCGCGTGGCGCGGGAGGACATGACGTAAAGATGCGGCCACCACTGGTCGTCCGACATGCCCGTGCAGCCACCGTCTTCGCCCTTCGCGCAGTCGATGGTGACGCTTTTGCGCAGCGTCTGGCCCTGCGACCAGCGTGGGGGCGAGGTAGGGCGCGCTCGTCAGTGTGAACCCCGAGCGGCGCGCGACGTGCGGCCCCGAACTTTACCACGTGAGGTCCTGCTCGCCAAGGCTTGAACATCAGCAAGCTCCGCGCCAGCGCATCGGCCTGGCCGTCGTCGTCGGCGCCTTCGGCGCCCTGTCGAAGCAGCTCGGCGACCTCCTGGTAGATCGGAGACTCCTCGAAGCCGTGCACCGGCAGCCAGATTCCCTGCCGTAGGAAATGGGGGCGAAGGAGCTGGCCTGCCGAGCACTCCTCGCGCCGCTGCTCGTCCTCGGGGTGGAACTCGAAGGACGCGATGGTGGCCCGTTGCTCCTGCACGAGTCCCACTTTCGTCTTCTTCAGCTATTCCTGCACTGCCGTGAGTCGCACGTCCATGCCGACGTGGGCCAGTAATGCGCCGTGGATGTCCCCTGTCTTGTGCATGTTCGGCAGGCGCCGGCCCGCGTCGGGATCGCCTAGCATCGCGTTGCGCTCGCCCACGGCCTGCAAGAAAACGAAGGGGCACGCCCTGACGCCGTGCGCCGCGACGAGTACGCGTGTTGATCCACTTCGCCAGCGTCTCCCAGTGTATGCCCATGCCGTAGCCGAGCCGCAAATTATCGTGCTGGTGCCGAGGGTCCAGGACGCCGTGGTTGTCCGAGGCCAACGTCTTTTCCCAGGCGGACCAGACCTCTAATGGGAAGGGCTTGCCCTCGCGCGTGCAGCCCAAGAGCGTGATCAGAGGCTTCCCGGGCTCGGCGCGTTTCGTGCCTTCCAGCTCGTGGCGCAGGGGAGCTGAGAGAAGACTTCGATGGCGTGCTGAATCTCCACCGTCGGCGTCTTCGCGTACTTGTACGATCCGTCGTCCAGGAGCCCGTTCACGTCCGTCAGGAGGCCGATGCTGCCAGTGGGCTTCAGCTGCAGGAAATCGACGAGGTGCAACACGATGGGGGCGCCCCCCAAAGTGCTGATGCGGCCGCTTGTACGTGGACTTTTGCACGTCGTGCATGTCACTGCGTCCGTGGCACGCGCGAAGGCCAAGCGCATTGTAAGTACAGCGCGGCCGCCACCATGCTGACCTCTTCGATGACGAGAACGCGGACGTGTTCCCACAACCGCTTCAATTTCTTCTGCGTGCTCCCAGGCTTCAACTTCGCGTTTATGTACTTCTGGGCTCGCATGGCTCAGGCGTTGTGCAGCGTTCTGGCCTTCACCGTATCCTTGGCGATGTTTTTAGCCTGCCCGTTCGAGAAGGCCACCACCATCATGGCGCCCTTGTCCGGCGCCAGCGAGGGCCACGGCGTCTTCTCCGAGCCGCCATGGCTTGGCCGGAGCAAGTGCGTCACCGCTCTCTCGCTCCAAGGCTTCTTCTGCGCGTCGAAGCCCGGAGAATCCGCACCAGAAAACATGAGCAAATGCGTTCGGACATCGCTTGAAGAACCCAGCCCCAGCCCAACGTACCTTTTATCCGCGCTGGGGAGGGCGCCCCGGGATCAAAAAAAAAAACCGGGATCAAACATCTCATCAAAAACCAATCGATCCGAAAAACATACGTCAACGCGTTAGGAATTCGTGGACGCGCGTGCCCGCGCGCAGCTTCGACACAAATCTCATGATATTCCATTAACAGAAACGAGAATCATGAGAAACAGTTGGCGCGAGTGCCCCCTTATTCACAAGGAAGAAAGGTGCTTGGAAACGCAACTGAAATACACGTATTGAAAATATGAAGTGTTTGGCCGAGGATGGGTTACCATCCCCGGCCTGGACGCAATGCGCCCGATTCGGCCGTCGATGGGTTGCCACCGGCGGCCCGGGGACAATGGGTTTCCCCCTGCCCCGGGTTCGGCCGAGGATTGGTTATCACCCCTGGCCCGGACGCAAGGGCTTCCCCATGCATCCGATTCGGCCGTCGATGGATTACCACCGGCGGCCTGGGGACAAGGGGCTATCCCTGCCCCCGGTTCGGCCGAGGATTCGTCACCACCCCCGGCCCGGACGCGAGGGACTACCCCTGCGCCCGATTCGGCCGCCGATGGACGACCACCTGCGGCCCGGAAACCAGGCGCCACCCTTGCCCCCGATTCGGCCGAGGATGGGGTACCACCCCAGGCCCGGACACAAGAGGTTACCTGCGCCCGGTCGCCGTCTCGTCGTCGGCGCTACTGCGGAACAGCGGGAATTCCCCATTTCGGGCTCGCGTCGGGCGGGCCCATGACAGTAGTAAGTTTGCGGACGATCTCTTCGGCACACAACGCTGGGATTGCCAACGCCCGCCTGAGACTCTCGCCATATTCAGGCCTCAGGAGCCCAGAAGTGACGGCAGTTCCAAGTTTCCGATAGAACCCGCTCGGATTTCTAAGATGAGGCGCGGGCCCCATGGGGAGGGGGTTCCCGCTTGAGACCTTCTTTGAATTCATTCACAGACGAGGCGCACGCATGATATTTCTTCCATTTGAGGCCTCAGGAGCCCCAAAATGACGACAGTTACAGGTTTCCGACGACCCGCTCGGATTAATATCATGATTTGCGGGCCTCATTGGGAGGGGGCTCTTGCCTGAGTTTTCTTCGCAACTCACTCACGGACGAGGCTCCCGCTTGATACTTCTTCCATATTCAGGCTTCAGGAGCCCAGAAGTGATCACAGTCACAGGCTTCCGATGACCCGTTCGGATTCGTGACGTGATCTGCGGGCCCCATAGGGAGGCTGCTTGAGACTTCCTTACGCACAGACGAGGCTCCCGCCTTAGACTTTCTCGAGATGAATGCATGAGTTTGTGATCGTGTGAGTGTGTGAGAGTGTGTTTGCTTGTGAGTGTGAGTGAGTGTGGGAGTGATGTCGATCATGGTGATGCTGATGATGATGAGTGGGCGAATGAGTGAGTGAGTAACTGAGTGCTGATGAATCCGTTGATGATGATGATGATGATGATGATGATGATGATGATGATGATGATGATGATGATGGTGGTGGTGGTGGTGGTGGTGATGATGAGTGTGTGAGTGTGTGAGTGTGTGAGTACCGAAAAGGCGGGGCTATGATGATGATGATGGTCATAATGATGATGGTGATGATGGTGATGATGATGATGATGATGATGATGATGATGATGATGATGATGATGATGATGATGATGATGATGATGATGATGGTGGTGTGACTGGGCTCCTGTTCCTGTTATTGCGCGGGGTGTCCACAAAAAAAACTAGAACCCCACTTAGGATGCGCGGACAATCTTCACGTCTCACATTTCTGTAGTCTTTTTCTGTGTGCGTTGGTCGATCATGTTTTATGGAGCTCCCGCATCAGCACCGCGGACAGTCGCTCAAAAGCTTGCAGCATCTTCAAGCATGCTGTGCGGGTCGCTTTTGAAATCTATCTCGCGAGTTAGCGCCGCGTTTATTCCCCTTCAAAGTGCGCAGCAGCTTCAATGATTGATGGCACTTCGTTTCAAAATGGGGCACTTGCTTTAGCGCCGTTCACATTCGTCGTAAAAACTTGCAGCTGTTACAGAGTTGGTGGGTGGTTCCTTTCAACTTGGGCTTTCGCTTGAGAGCTAGTTGTCCACAGCTAACAGCCTGAAACCTGAACATATGCAACAGCTGCGTGGCTGAACGACTCGCGGCTTTCGACAGCGGGCGTTCGCTCGAGACCTTCAAGTCTCAAGGCTCCATATATTTCATCAGATGGAACAGCTGCGCGGATGTAGGGCGGCTCTTTTTTCGAATTGGGCTCTCCTGCGAGACTTGCACTTGGCTAGTCGCGAAAATGTGTGCACGAGTTACGTTCGCAAATGGAGACGGCCTTGTAAAAAACGGAGATGTCGCCTGACACTTCGCTGAATTGTGTGATCATATGTTCGCGCAGTCGTTGTTTCCTGTTGGAAAGTCGCATGGCAGTTCGTTCCTTTTCATAGCAGGGTTCTCGCCTGAATGGCATGCTAATTGGGCGTTGGCCTTTCAAAGGGGCGTTGTTTGAAGTGGAGAGGACGCTGTGTAGGGACTTGTGATGATGGGGTTTGGGACGGGAGGGTGTATTGCAACATCGTTGATGCATCTTGGGTTGACTCTGGTCAGCATCCATCTTCCTCCTCTGCCCTCCTCGTCCTCAGTCAGCATGCTGGTTCTGATGTCCTATGATGCTGCTATCACCATCCTCTTTCCCGTTATCCTCCACGCCCTCCTTAAGGTGTTCATCCGCTTCGCCCTCACCCCCTGCTCTTCCTCGTGCTCCTTATGTTCATGATGTGCGTTCCCCTGCTTATCCTTATCTCCGTACTAGTCCCCCTCATCCTCCGCGTTCACTTGTCTACGCCTCTCCAGCTCGCCCCCCTTCCCCCGACGCTTGCATCAACCACCAGAGAGGCGCTCGGCAAGGAGATGCAGTCGTTGCGCGATCGCATCCGAGCGGCGGGGGAGGACACTTGGGGGCGGAGTGCAAGGAGAAATGAGTGCAAGGGCGAGAAAGAGTGCCAATGGGATATATATATATATATATATATATACACAGACAGACACAGACAGACAGACAGACAGACAGACAGACAGACAGACAGACAGACAGAGACATACAGACAGACAGACAGACAGACAGACAGACAGGCAGACAGACAGACAGACAGACATACACATATACACATACACATACACATACATATACACATAGACACACCTATATATGTACATATATATATATACACATTAAAAAACAAATACCGCCCCCCCGGCCCCAGGTCCCACACCTCCCCGCGACATCTCGGGGACACTCCCGGTACCGCTCCCCCGGCCTTTCTGGGGAGCCTCCACAGCGCCCGAGGAGAGCCCAAGACACCTCCCAGGAGCCCCCAGAATGCGAAAGGATGGTCCAAGACGCTCCCAAGCAGCCCAAGTCAGCGTTCCGACGGCTCTCGAGGCTGCCAGGTGTCCTCCAAGAGACCCCGAGAGAGGTCCGAGAGGCGTCCCGGGACGGCCCGAAGAGGCCAAAATCGTAGATGTTCATTGTTTTTATGTTTTTGGCTTCTCGCGTTTTCGAGCTTCCAATGGTCCAAGAGCGCCGAAGAGGCTCCCAAGACCGCCCCAAGACCATCCAAGAGACCCGCAGGACGGCCCCAAGACGGGCCAAGACGGCCCCAAGATTGCCGAAGAGGCGCCCAGGACAGCCCCAGAACAGGCCCAAGATGGGCCCAAGAGCGGGCA
>CAUYUJ010006307.1:0-7500 GCA_963575745.1 Prorocentrum cordatum | reverse complement strand
TCCCGCTTCTCCTCGTCCGTCTCCTCCTCCTCCTCCTCCTCCTCCTCCTCCTCCTCCTCCTCCTGCTCCTCCTCCTGCTCCTCCTCCTGCTCCTCAGCACGGAGGTGCTCTAGTGCCGACATCCAGTCAGTGACAGTGTGCGAACACATTCTCCTCGTCCGTCTCCTCCTCCTCCTCTCCTCCTCCTCCTCCTCCTCCTCCTCCTCCTCCTCCTCCTCCTCCGCTCCCCTCCTCCTCCTCCTCCGCCTCCTCCTCCTCCTTCTCCTCCTCCTCCTCCTCCTCCTCCTCCTCCTCCTCCTCCTGCTCCTCCTCCTGCTCCTCCTCCTGCTCCTCAGCACGGAGGTGCTCTAGTGCCGACATCCAGTCAGTGACAGTGTGCGAACACATTCTCCACGCCGCAGAGATGCCGAGGACAAGAACAGACGCCCTCACGGTCCCACGGTGGGCCGCCTGGGTATGGTGCGCGGCATGTTGGTGCCAGCCGATGGCGTTTGTTCAATACTTCGACTCCCTCACCCGCTCCACCCCCCTTGTTGTCGTTCACCGTCGTGACCGCTCCCTCTTCTGCACTGCTCCGATCCCCCGTCGTACATGGGACAACGCCAAAAGTGCGGGACTACGCGAGTTGCGAGCGGCCGCGGCAGCACGCCGGAAGCCTAACATTCAGCGAGTTGTCAGACGCTCGCTGAATGAGGCCATGTACCCCGACAAATTTCACGCCACCATCGGCCGCCGCCTCGAGTCCTGGTGCATTCCAACCCCACCCGATTTAGTTGCTAGATGGTGCCGCCTGAAATCGACCCTCCGCCAGGTTCGGCCGAGTTGGCGTTGGGCTGCCCTGAAAACTCTTTCGGGGGGGGGGACCACGAGTGCCAGAAATGCACGTGTTGCGTCATTCTAGAGATTGCATTTTCGGGTGCGTAGGCCGTGACGAAATCTCACATTACCTCAGCTGCGGGCGCCTTCGTCACCACGTTGCCCTGAACCGGATGCGGCTCGTCTTTCCCTCGGACCGGCTTCTCTGGATTGGCCTTGGGGGTCCTGCGGATTACGGAACCGAGGTTTGTGAGATCTCTCGTCTCCAGGCTGTCGAGGCCATGGCGCTCGCCTCTCAGATGTATCACAAGTCTAAAGACATCGTCCCGACGCATTCACACCATACATCGCCTCCGCCACGCGAGTGACTACTGGTGCCGCGCGTTTCGCGCTTCGCGCTTAGTTCGGTCATCTGGAGCCCGCCCTCTGGCTACGTCGACTCCTCCTCCCCCTCCTCCTCCTCCTCCTCCTCCTCCTCCTCCTCCTCTCTCCTCCTCTCCTCCTCCTCCTCCTCCCCTCCTCCTCCTCCTCCTCCTCCTCCTCCTCCTCCTCCTCCTCCTCCTCCTCCTCCTCCTCCTCCTCCTCCTCCTCCTCCTCCTCCTCCTCCTCCTCCTCTCCCTCCTCCTCCTCCTCTCCTCCTCCTCCTCCTCCTCCTCTCTCCTCCTCCTCCTCCTCCTCCTCCTCCTCCCTGCTCCTCCTCCTCCTCCTCCTCCTCCTCCTCCTCCTCCTTCTCCTTCTCCTCCTTCTCCTCCTCCTCCTCCGTTCCTCCTCCCGGCTCCGGCACCGCAGACTTCTGGCACCTCCTCGAGGCGTCGGGCTGTCGCCTACCAGGCAGGGGTGGCACACGCTGGAGTAGCACCCGAGCGGGGAGGTGGAAACGCGGGGAGGAGGGGACGAGAGGACAAGGAGGCCCCCGTGGGGGACGCCAAGGGGAGTCCTGTCTGGTGCTTCAGTGACTCTCTGCACTCCCAAGCGACCACACGTGTAAGCGAGCAAGCAAGTTCACATGCCCCTATTGAGCTGTCTAAACCGCTTGGGGACGCCGAGGGGAGGAGTGCAGACCCTGGAAGCCCTTGGAGAGTTCCCCCGGGGGGGCAGGAGTGGAGGGGGGGAAAGAGAGAGAGAGAGAGAGAGGAGAGAGAAGCGGGGGGAAGGGGCAAGCTGGGTGCGCTTGCGTCATGTTGAAGGACACATTTTGCGACAAGCGTTTGGGAACTACTTCGCATGACCCCCCCCTCCGCCCCCAGTCTCAAGATTGAAAGATTGAACAACTGTTCCTGGAGAGGTGGGACCGAAGTCCACCACGGCAGGCGGTCCCAGCAAGGCCCAGCAGACGCCTTCGTGCGAGACGTGGGTCAAAACGACAGGCGCATTGCCAGGTGGTCATCTTCGGATGGCTTTCACGCCACCTGCGCCAGCTAGTCAGAGCGCCAGCTAGGCTTATCGCCGGGCGGGAAAAACGCGCAGCACTGCGCCTTCCTGCCATCGCATTGGCCCGCCCTGCCCAGATGCACTCGCCCTGGCCCGCCTCCGCCACGCCAGACACCACCGACCCTCGCCCTGACGTCTTGTGCGCGCTTCGCGGCCGCGCGGGCCTGCCTTGCCCAGGCAGGGGCCCGTCCCTGGTCCAGGGTCCAGCGGCGAGCCGCGTGGTCTTGTCCTTGGCATCGCTTGGACGTGTGCCTCTTTTCCCCGGCGAGGACCATCGAGGAGCATCCTCGACCATCGGGCCAAGAAAAACACGCATGAAAACGAGGAATGCACAGGGAATGGACGTCCGAGCGATGGAGAGTGTCCCGTGGCTGCAGGGGCTCGTGCCTCGTTCAGGAGCTGCGGCTGTCCTGGGCTTGCCTTGTCCAGGCAGGTGACCGCTCCCTCGCGGGGAGCTGGCCCCAGGCGCGCGCGCGCGCCTGGCGAGCCCTCTGCAAGCAGAGAAGCCAGCGCAGCCCGTGGGACGCAATTGCGCATGCCACTTGAGCGCGAGCTGAACGCAGCGCCACCACGGCGATGGCAGCTCAGCGGGGGAAGGCGAAAAGGCCGCAGGCCCGCGACTGCGGGCAGAAGGCGAGCAGGCAAACCTGGGCCCAGTCCGCGCGATTGACCCACCCCAGAGTTCAGACATTCAGGGGGTACGAAAACCATTCTGGCAGCCGGGCCCAAACCCAACAAGCCGCCCTCTTGCAAAACGAAGGGCGGGACGACTGATGCATTGCCACCGTGGGGCCGACGCCTTCTTGAAGGATGGCGAGAGGGCAAATCGGCGGCAGCGGGGCATGCGCCGCGCGGGCGTCGCGCCCTGCGCGGGTGCCAGCGGCAGTCTGGGCTCAGACGAAGACGCCCTCAAGATCGGAAAGATGGTCGTGGGCAAGAAGAGGCGAAGAGGCCTGGCGCACTGTGCGCGCACGGGAAGCCGATGGCGGTTATCAAGGACACAGTGAAGGAGACTATTTTGCACTTGACACAATCGAGGAGAACAGGAGGATGAACGTATTCGGCGTCCTGCCGCCGCCGTGCTGGAGGCCCTAGGTGACCAGCAGGAGCTCGCGGAGGCCCGCGGGGAAGAATCGCTCGCATACTTGGTGGAGCAGCTGGCCAGCGCGCTCATGGCGGCCAGAGCCGCCGTCTGGGCGTACACACGCGCAGTAGGACCCCCCCGCGGGCATAGAGGACTGCCGGGCGGCCCGCGAGGCGGTGCATCCCGGGCTCCTTCGGCAACCGTGTGGGCGCGCAGCCCGAGGGGGATGGGGCCCGCTCTGATAAGAGAGACCCGAGGGGGTCCACGGCTGCCGCTGCGCGTGCTGGGCGAGTGCTCGTGGGGTGGCGCCAGGTTGACCACCTGGCGCCAGGTTGCGTTCAAAAGCGCCGGGTGCGCTGCCGCTGAGGGCGGCGCCAGGTTAGGTGGGTGCCCTGGCGTCAGGTCGTGGGGGGGGGGGGGGGGCTTGTATGGTAAGCGCGAAGCCGAGTAATTACCTGCGGCCAGCACGCGGGCTCTTGCCCTCGCAGTCAGGAGAGCATCGCGAGCTCGGCGATGGCCCTCGCGGGCGCCGCGCGGTCGATCGGCCTCGGCAAGATCGGAGGGACACTTCTATGGGCGGCGAGGGAAAGTGCTAGCTGGCACTCCCCTCATCCCTCGCGCGCACCTCGTCGAGAGCGTTAGGTGATGCCGCGGCGGAGGCCTTCTGCGGAGCGACGAATCTCAAGGATCAGGACATCCAGAAGGCCGCGGAGGACGTCGAGACGTCCAAGCTGGAGAAGGAGGCGGCGTGCAGGATCTCAGCGTCGACGGGAGTCCCCTTGCCCAGAAGATGTTGGGTCCCTCCCCCACGGTGGAAGGTGTAAACACAAGGCGCTGGAGACGGTGCGCGGGCATGCTGGGCCTCTGGATGCTTGAACCCCCTGCGAAGGCAGCGTGAGGTGTTGCTGCCCTTGCGTTGCGCAGACGCCGACATTCCCGCTGCTGCAGCGCCCCTAGAGGGCGGCGTCACGGAGACTGACGCGCATCAGTTTTGTCACGCTGTCGGCTGAGAGAGTTCGCTGTCGGTGGCCTTTTCAATGGCGTCAGCTTTTTGAAGTTTGTGTTATGGTGTTTGTTTTGTTTGTTTCTCTTTTTCTCTCGTTTTTTTCGTTTTTGTTTTGTTCTCTCTCTCTCTCTTTCTCTCTTTCTCTCTTTCTCTCTCTATCTCTCTCTTTCTGTGCTCGCAGCCGCCAGGCGTCCTCTCCGTTCCAGAGCTCTCCTCCAAGTCCCCCTGGGCAAGCGATGCCCATTATCTCTGCTTCCTCCACGCTCCGCGCGCCATGGCAAGGGGCCCGCGCCGACGCGCTTCAACCTCGGCTCCGCCGCTGCGGGGCCCACGCGCCGCCGAGCAAACGCTGCAGTTCGCCAGGCAGGACGCGCGCATCGGGGATTGCCTTGTCATCGACGTCGTCGTCGCCGCCTTGCGCGTGCCGCCCTTCGACCCTCTCCCCGCTCATCGCGTTGATCCACGTCGCCTCGCGCAGTGTCTGAGGGCGCGCCCGCCCTGCGGAGTCCCAGACGACGCCCGCGGAGACGCGCGCCCGGATCCGCGCCCTGGTGCCCCTGCGCCCAGGAGGCTCACGCGACGACGTCCACCGGGACGTGCCTGCGCACGAGCTTCGCTCTGACCTTCGAGCTCTCGGCGTGCACTCCCGCGCGCTCCTCCAGGAGCTTCGCGCGGATCTGAAAGCCCCCGGCGTCGTCTCCACCGCTACCCGCACTGCAGCTCCCGCCGGTCAGTTCGCCAATAGC
The DNA here is from genome assembly GCA_963575745.1 of Prorocentrum cordatum. Taxonomy (NCBI): domain Eukaryota; class Dinophyceae; order Prorocentrales; family Prorocentraceae; genus Prorocentrum; species Prorocentrum cordatum. Next base: position 2,417 of record CAUYUJ010006307.1, on the reverse strand, counting down.
TCCCATCCGCCAGCGCCATTGCCTTCTGCGCCAGCGGCCCCACCGACCCGCCATCCCCAGCTGCGACCCAGGTCCCTCCCCGCCCTGGCCTGGCCTTCGCAGGCCACGGGCAAGCGGGGGCGACGGCGAGGACGACGATGAGGGCGAGGACGACGAGGAGGACGAGGTCGACGACGAGGTAGACGCCCACCCACCCTCGCCCGCCAGCCCTCACTGCCCCAGCAGGCACGGCCAAGCGCGCCAGTGATCTTGACGTGCGCTACGTGGCGGCGACACTCGGCGCCGCCGCCTGGCCCCTCCGAGTCCTCTTCGGGAGACCCCCCCAGGCCGCCGCCCGCCTGCGCTGCCGCCCGCCGCTGCTGGTCGCGCCGCGCGCGCTGTGCCAGCGCTCCTGCGATCACCTGGCCCCCGGGCCCCTTCGCGCCCCGCCCGCGAGGCTCTGTCAGGCCGCTGCCCGCGCCGTCACCCCTGGCTGGGGCGCCCGCCCCAAGCGACAGCGCTGGGCCCCCGCCCCCGGGGCCCCCCCGGCGGCCGACCCACAGCTGCTCCAGAGTCGATCGCCGCCGATTGGGGCCCCCATCCGTCCCAGCGAAGGACGCGGACGACGAGGGGGGCGAGGATGCCCCCGCCGTGGCGGGCGCCGAGTTCTGCCAGAGCCGGCGCGCCCCTGCGGCACGCGCTTCCTGCCGTGCCCGTCGACCGCGGCCTCGAGCCGCGGGCCGCGGCTTAATTATGCAATTCATCGCCTCGCTGCACGGTTGACCCGGTAGCAGCTCGGTAGCAGCTGGTATGTCGGGATCGGCCGTCGCGCCGGGCGCCAGGATCACCGACGCGAGGAGGGAGAAGGGGAGGTTCTTGCTTCCCCCCCCATCTCCGCGCGCGGGCGCACGGGGCCCCTATGCCGTCGCTGAGGATGAGAAAGACGGCGAGGATGCAAGATCCCTCGGCCCCCTCACCCCTGCCTGCCACCCACGGGTTCTCGGGGCGCCCGCGCGGCTGGGCTGCCGAGCCCAGGGCGTGGCAGCGTCGCCCCGGGCCTGACGCCCACTGCCCAAGCGCTCCGGCAGGAGCCCCACACGCCCTCTGCAGCTCCCAGCGTTGCTTCCGCAGCAGCCTTTCATCGGACGCTGCGGCGAGCTCGCGCGCAGCGCGGTGGTTCGCGGCTCGAGTCCTCCGAGCCCTCTCAGAGAGGCTCGGCCAGGCCGTCGCCCAGGCCGCGGCCACTGGCTGCGATGCCAGTTCCAGGCTGAATGGATACCGAGGGGCCGCCGACGAAGATGACGACGATGACGAGGAAAACGAGGAGGCCCCCGCGGTGGCGGGTGCCGAGTTCCGCCCGACTCGGCGCACCCCCACGGGCCCCTCGCCTCCCGCGGTTCCCGTCGACCGCGGCCCCGCGCCGAGGGCCGTGGGCTGCGCCCTGCCTCGTCGCGCCGTGCGCGGCTGCTCTCGGCGCAGCCTGTCTGTCGGGCCGGCCGCCGCGCCGAGCCCTTGGGCCCCGGGCTGCCACTGCGAGGCGGACCGCGGCCTCCGGCGCCGGCCCCGCGGGCCTGGCCGCCCCGGCCGTCGGTCTGCCCCCGCCGCCCCGCACCGCAGCCTCTGCCGGTCAGCCAGCCCCCTTCCTGGATCCTCCTCCTCCCTCCTCCCTCCTCTTCCTCCTCCTCCTCTTCCTCCTCCTCCTCCTCCTCCTCCTCCTCCTCTTCCTCCTCCTCCTCCTCCTCCTCCTCCTCCTCCTCCTCGTCCTCCTCCTCCTTTTCCCCCGCTGCCGTCTACGCGAGTGGTCCAACCGAGCCGCCCGCCTCAACGGCAAGTCAGGTCTCCCCCCACCTTGGCATCGCTCGGACGTGTGCTGTTTTTCTCGGCGAGGACAATCGAGGAGCATCCTGGACCATCGAACAAAAGACCACGCACAAAACCGAAAAATGCACGGGGAATGGACGTCCGAGCGTTGGCAAGCCACCCCCAGCCCACGCAGGCGCGCGGGTACGTATCGTCCGATCCCCCGCCCCCCAAGCGGTGGAGGAGGAGCGGCAGGAGCGGCGGTCCACCGTCGACTCCCACACCGACGCACGCGACCACGTCGACGCCTGCATCGACGCATGCGCCTTCAACGCCTGCTTCGGCGCCTGCACCGACGCCTACACAGTCGACTAACCCCAGGAAGCACTTAAGCCCCCTCCCCTGTCGGTGAAACAATAACGCTTCCGGCACCCTGGAAGCGTGACCTCGGCACTAGGAGGCGCCCCCTCGATTCCAATGGTGTCCAAATCGGCGCCCAATGTGATGGCAATACGACCCCATTCGTCGTCGTCGTCGCCGCCGCCGCCGCCGTCGTCGTCTTCGGCGGCGTTGGCGTCGGCGTCGTGAAATCCTATTGGAGATCCGATTGTATTCGAATCGGGTTGGAATCCTATAGG
>CAUYUJ010006306.1:21989-54620 GCA_963575745.1 Prorocentrum cordatum | reverse complement strand
TAGTAGTAGTAGTAGTGGTAGTGGTAGTGGTAGTGGTAGTGGTAGTAGTAGTAGTAGTAGTAGTAGTAGTAGTAGTAGTAGTAGTAGTAGTAGTACTCGTAGTAGTCGTCGTCGTAGTAGTAGTAGTAGTAGTAGGGGGGGACATAGGGGGAAGGAGGGAGGGAGAAGGAAGAAGTGAGGAGGGAAAGAGGGAGGACGAGGAGTGCCATGGAATTGGGAGAAGGAGGGGGGCGATGGAGTGTGGAAGATTCCGGAGGAGTGCTGAGGAGTGCAATGGAATGGGGAGGGAAGGAGTGAGGAGAGAGGTGGAGGGAGGAGGGAGAACGAGGGAGGAATGAGGAGGAAGCAGGAGGAGGAGTGCCATGCAAGAGGCACTCCGGCTGCTCCAAGAGGCTCTTCGGAGAGCCCAAGAGGCTGTTCGGCGGCTCCAAGAGGCTTGTCGGCGGCCCCCAGAGGCTCTTTGAGAGGCTATTCGGTGAAGGGGGGGGGAGGCTCTTAGGAGACCCCCCCTTCACCGTACTAGTTGATTCATACCCTCCGGAGGAACCCTGGCCATACTAAAACCCACCGGGCCGCAATAACAACCAACGGGCCACAGTAACACATTATCTCTTGCTTGCCCCGGGGGGCAATGTCGCGGGTTGTCATTTGAGGATAAGCATTGGCCAGGTTTCCCGGTGAATGGGCGACAAGATCACGTGTCAACCTTGTTGTTGTTGTTGTTGTTGTTGTTGTTGTTGTTGTTGTTGTTGTTGTTGTTGTATTCTAATTTCTGAAGAATAATTATTGTTGATCCCCCCACCAGTGCATATTTTTTTCCTCGATCAAAGTGTGCCCCTCGACGCTCGCACCCTGTTTTTTGACAGGGAAAGTCTTCCTGCTTAAACTGGCCCCCTGGCCCCCGGGTTACAACAACAACGGCTCCCGCTTGAGATTTCCTTGCAATTTAGCCAGGACCCCCGCTCCCGCCCAAGACTTCCTCGCTATTTATTCAGGAATCGCGCTCTCGCTTGGGACTTCCTTACAATGTATTCAGGAATCGTTCTCCTGGCGCTCTGGAGTCGCGCTCTCGCTGGAGACTTGCTTGCAACTTCCTGAAGAATGGCCCTGCGTTGGAATTTCCTTCAATTTGCCCAAGAGCCGCGCTCCCGACACCCAGGCACCCAGGAGTGTGCCCGTTGGCCCCATGTGCATGCCCTTCGTGGCCCAGCTGTCGCTATTTGTGTCCCCCTCACTGTCCTACGTTTCCCAGTTGCTACCCTCAGTGGCCCCATAGTTGCCTTCTGTGGCCCCGCATTATCTGCACTTCGTGGCCCCCGCTCGTTCGCGCTCTTCGTGGCCCCATACGCATTCCCTTCGTGTCCCCGCTGTCGCCCTTCGTGGCCTACTCCGTGCCCTTCGTGGTCCTTCTGTCGTTCTCTGTCGCTCTCGCTTTCGCTCGTGGTCGCCGTCGTCGTCGTCGTCGTCGTCGTCGTCGTCGTCGTCTTCGACGTCGTCGTCGTCGTCGTCGTTGTCGTCGTCGTCGTCGTCGTCGTCGTGGTCGGTCCCCTGTCCGTCCCTCTTGGGGTCGGGTCGGCGGTCCGCGGCCGTCCCGCCGATCAGCGCTGCCGCTGGCCAGGCCGACGGTCCGCGGCCGCCCCGCCGCTTGCCGGGGCCCGGCCTGCAGGGAAGAAAGGTATAGCCCCCCAAAGGGGTTCGATCGGAGACGAAGACGGCGGGTATCGAGGGTTTGGGAAATAAGCGTTATTGGACAGTCGAGCATATAAGGGCGAACGCTCTCAAAATTATTTCTGTTGTTGTTGTTGTTGTAGTAATGGTACGGGATGGTGGGCCTGCACGCAGCAGGCAATTTGTCAAAACCGAATCAACGTGATCGCGGGGCGTCCGCGCAAGATCCAGATTTTGGTGCAAAGTGCACATTGCTTTTTGCGGTGTATAGTTGGAGGGGTGTTAGGATTGCACACATCAAGCAGTATGCCAGCGCCCCCGCCACGGCCAAGGACCAATGCAAAGTGATCGCGGGGCAACCGTGCATGATCCAGACTTTGGTGCAAACTGCATTTTGTGGGATGGGGGGATGCTGTCATTGCGCGCAGCAGGCAATATGCAACCCCGCCGTCCCTGTGACAAACCGATGCAAAGTGATCGTGGGGCGTCCGCGTATGATCTAATCGTTGGTGCAACGTGCATGTTTCAATTTTAAACCAGTGTTGGCATTGTCCGGCGTTGTTGCCAGTCGGATGGGGGAAGGGGTGTATATTCATAAGGAGCAGTGGTGAGTCTCTCCCCGAAGGAGGAAGAGAGATCATGGAAGGGGAAACGCGCTAGACCACCTCCACCCAGAGGGCTGGTGGGATACAGGTTGTTTTCCCGTGCGCGATGTGCGCCGCGTTTCATTCCTGCCACGCATTGATGTCGAACGTGCAAACGTCGATCATGAACGGGGACACGTCGTTTTCGAATCGTCTTGTGGTTCGCAAAATAAACCGCCCGCTTCCAGAATTTTGTGGGGTGGGAGTGGTTCTGATAGTTGAGGGTCGTTTCAGGATGTGATGACTGGGTCCCCGAGGTCATCTGCAGGGTTCCGACGAGAACCGCGCTTCGCGCGTCGAGTCCTGGGTCGGAAACCTACACTTCTTTCACGGGGGTTGCGAGAGGGCGCGAAGATAACCATGCCTCGTGCTCTGCGCGGTGCGAAACGCGAAGCTAGGAGAACCAGGTCCCGTGGCCAGTCTTTTCGTGTGTTGCCAGGGGTGACTCTGACCCAAGGAGATCCCATCTGTTCCAGGAGGCTTCCAGAACATCCCTCGCATGGCCCACGGGCCCAGAGGGCCCCCCCGGGCCGCAAAATGGCGGGAAAGGCTGAGCAGCCCTTCTGCAAGGGCCACCTCTGACAGCACCCAAGGAGGAGGAGGGAGCGACCTTCTCCTACAGCAGGATCCTTCCGTTGGCGACGTCGGCTCTGGTCTCTGTGGCGGGGCGCACAAGGGGGTGGCGCGAGGGGAACGACCCTCTAAGAAGGCGGTGGGGCTTCTTGAAAGGCAGGGGCCTTCTGAGAGGAGAGGGGCCTTTGAGGAGGCAGGAGTCTTCTTGGAAACTGGCGGCCGTCTCGGAAGGCGCGGGGGGGAGGATTCTCGGAAGGCGATGGTGGCCTCTAGCGCTCTCCTGCCCCTGCTGCCAGCGTCTGGGCCCGTCGGGGCCGCGCCTCCGTCCTGCCCAGCCGACCACCCCGCTCTGTGCGCGGCCCCTTGGCGACGCTTTGCGGACCGGGTCGCGCCGAGAAGCAGACGAACTTCATGGTCGGGGTCAGCGATGCCGTGGAGATCGCGAGGCGGAGGCTGGCGGGCCACCAGGAGCCCTCCTTGGGAAGGGATGAACCCAGGCCACTCTAGCGTGATGACAAAAAATACAAGCCGATGTTTTTTGTCGCCGTTCTCGGCCTCTGAGGGGGCCCTCGCCGGGCCCCGGGGCCGTAAGAACCGGCTGGGGACGAAGGTCCAGTCCTGGGGATAGGGTCGGGAATTTGGGGACCGCGTATTTACAATATCGAGATATCGGACCTCTTGGAAGGATGTCCTCCTGGCCTCCTCCTGCTTCTCCCTGGTCTGTTATTCTTGGACGCTGAGGTACGCGCGCCAGTGGACGAGCTCCGGGAGGCTGCCCCCGCTGTCCTCCGGGGAGGAGGCGGCGCCGCAGCACTAATGCCGCATCGTCTGGTCATTTTGCGGGTGGGGAACGGGACTGCTGCAGCATGAGGCAGCATGAGCCCATGATCCCAGTGCGGATCAGCATAGTTATTATTTAGCATATCGCCACAGGATGGCAAGCACTCTTAACTGTTACACAGGCCTCACTGGAAAACGACGTAGGCACTGCGGTCATCGCCTACCTCGGGAAGGTGGATGGATAGTCCAGATGCGGAGAGCTACTCGGACATGATTGAGGTTCGCACTGTACACGAGCAAGAGAGTCTCTTCGCCGCGGCGTTCGGCACCCACCAGTACGTCTTGATCGCAGGACAATCCTATACAGTTTTCCCAGCGGTACTATCGTATAAGCGAACTCACGCAAGCATGGGCATCCCGAGAACAGTACAAACTCACCTTGACCGAAGAGCGGATGCTGTCCCGGCGAGACTACGACGGCAGGCGGACCACCTACATTTCTTAACGTCCACGGCCACGGACCTGCAGGGAGTATCTGTTGGACCAGTTCAAGCCCGCAGCTTGACCTATCAACGCGGGGACGATGCGCGGATTACGACAATCAGGATGCCCTTCGGGGGACAATACCTCGAGACTGGGATTGGCTATGGTGGACTTCGCCTCCGAGTCAAGGTATGACCACCAGATCGATGTGGGCTCGACCCGGGGGGTGGTCAGTCCCCTGCGACACCCATTACGTAGGGATGCAGGCCCCCCCGTCCAATCGAGGATGATATTAGCAGATCGTACGGGAGTGTCACCAATATATGCCATGGTTCTCGGGCCTACCAGGAGGTCTCAGCGTCGCCTCAAAGGGAAGCCACCTGGTGTCCAGAGGTGCATTTGGCACCATGGGAAGCTGTGCTCAGATGTCTTTTAGCAGGAGGCAGAGCATGCATACATGCCCCCTGTAGAAATAATCGAACAACACACGTTGCACCAAACATGGCTCCACTTAGTGTTCCCGTCTTCCGCGGACCTCATGCTTTCCAATTCTAGCGCTCCAGGAGAAGTTACAATACGAGGCTACCGGGCACGGCAGAGGCTCCCGACGCGCAGAACCGTCCACGTGGGAACCAGCACCAGACGACGAGAACACCCAGCCGAAACTCGCTGCTTTCGTTCGGTCTCTTCAGCGGAATACTAGTGCGGAGCGGAGTACACCCGATTGGAGATCTATGTGGGACCGTTGGACAGACATACGCCGCCGATTGGACAGATTCGCTGCGGCGGTCAAAGACCTGTGGTTACTCAATGCCAACCATCTGCATGCGGAATTCTCAGAGTTGTGTGCCAATTCCATGATTCGGGTGGCCCTTTCTTGTCGACAGGAGAGGCACGAAAGCGATCGGGCCCCGCGTCGCACCAGCCGTTTCATGGCTGAGCGCGACCGTCGCTGGTAGCCTTGCAGGGTCAAGCGCAGTAGGGTGCAGAGCTTGCAGTCTTCAGGTTGGCCTTCCTGTCCTCAGAGTCTCGGAGGCAGCCGATCACAATCGATGGCTCATGCGACCGTGTGTGCTCTGCGGCTCCGAGGCCCTCAAAGGTTGTGCGGGCGTAATCCGAGGAGACTGCCAACCGCGCGCCGCCCAGCTTTCCAGGGAGATACGCATCTATTATGCTGTGGATCTCATCCCATCCGAACAGTGGCTGCCAAGGAGGGGGCGCCAGTCTGTGGGACCTGCTTTGGTGGTGCAAACACGTGCTTTGCTTGCAGGGGTTTTCGTTGGGTTTGCCCCCCCCCCCCCCCCCCCCCCCGTGGAAGAACAGGCTCGGCAGCGCCGAAATTCGTGGCAATTTCGTTGCTTCCGTCTGTGCTGCGCGGTGCGGGAGGCATATCACAGCACGGCACGTGTTGCAGCATGCAGTGAGTCGTTGGCGCGATTCTTGTTGTAAGAAGGGCCGGCACACCCAAAAAATAGCACAGGGGCGTGCGGTGCAGATTTGAGCCTATTTCCGTGCAGCATTTGCTGTGTTGCATCTGCCCTGGAGAGTAACGGTCTGGACGGGCCGAGTCTGCCGGGGAGGGAGAAACGTAACGAATTTCCCCCCCGCGAGGTAGCATAATAACTTTAAGACCTTTGGGCCGCAGCTAGGTGGCCGGATGGCCGTCGCCGCCGCGCGACCGTTTAGGTTGCCACAGTGATTGCGTACAGGCTCTGACCATAGGTGCGTAGCAATGCCGCCTCTGGTCAGAGCAGGGGCGTGTAGCAATGCCACCCCGCCGTAGGTGTGTAGCAAGGCCACCTCCGGCACTAGGACAGCTTATGTCCGGAACTGTTTGGCTCAAGGCCCACGCGGCGCGATGGGCAAGGAAAAAGAAGCTCGCAAACCCTCCACTCAGCAGTCCAGGCTGTATAAACGCTTACTGATATCAACAGATACATTGGTGTGCCGAGCGCTCCGGACCCGAAGCATAAATAACGGGAGGTTGACCCGGCCACTCCCATTGAGCAGAAAAGAGGCCATCCGACTATTGACCGAGATCGCCGAGTTAAGATGGATTCCAGAGGTGCCGGAGCATACAGAGTAGAACCAGGAACAATGGATTCCATCGGGGACTCGTTCGCGGGGCCGGTCGACAGCAGAGCCCTGCAAAGGGTTATGAGCCCAACGACTGCCACGATCCACGGCGCGCAGTTGGGGGCGCAGGTGCGCCAGTGCGCCGCCTGCTTCGACTACGTCGTGGGGCCCGCCGTGCAGTGCGACAATTGCGGCGGGGTTGTGCACCCCCACTGCATGCAGGTGTTCGGGCGGAGCCCTGTGTGCGTGACCTGCATCGCTGAGCGGGACGCCTTCGTGGCTGCGAGGCGCTCCACGATGATCCAGCACGGCGCGCAGCAGTTCGGCCGCGCGCTGGCTTCTGGTGGGCAGCTTGCCGGCCAGGTCGTCGGTGCGACCGCCTTCGGGCTTGGGGCCGGAGTTGCCCGACTCGCCAGCGGAGTGTTGGCCGGCGCGAGGCAGACCATGGGCGGCGCGGCCGAGATCCCGGGGCCTGCCCGCCCACGCGTGCTGCCTGCGCTGCAGCCCGCGGACGGCGCCGACCCTCCTGGAGTTCAGCAGTTCGGCACTGACATGGCCGAGAGGGTGGCCGCCATGGAGGCGGAGCTGGTCAGGCTCCGCGCGGAGAACGCGCAGTACCGTGAGGAGTTCGAGTTGCACCTGTCCGGAGGCGGCGGCTACGCGACCCCAGGCGCGAGCAGCGCCGCGGGTCGGCCAGCCCCGACGACTCCGCAGCCGACGAGCGCGGCTGCCGCCGGCGAGATCGACCAGGGGGGCTCCGATGATGCAGTGCCCCATCTCGCCGAGCTTGTGCTGTCTGATATTCCCGGAGGCCTCTCCGGGAACATTTCGGCCCGAGGGCCCGCCGACGTCGTCGAGCTCTCCGCGGAGGCCGCGAACGCTTCCGAGGTGCAGCAGCGTGCAGTCCCAGGGGCAGGAGCCGTGAGCGGAGAGCAGGCGGGCGTGATGAACGTCGCGGGCTTGCATGGGGCCACGGCGCAGCCCGCGCCGAGCGCCGCCGTTGGCGGCAGCAGCCTTCCTGCTGGCGGCGCGGCCCTCGCAGCTGAGGCCGTCCTCCCGCCTGGTCTTGGCGCCGCGTCCTGGCCGTGGTCATCGGCTAGTGCGCCTGGAGGAGGACTGCCAGCAGCAGGAGGAGAAATGTCAGGAGCCGCAGGCGGAGGATGCCAGCATCCTCAGCAGCCCCAGCAACCCTGGTCCACCCCTAGAGCTGCAGCAGCGGCGGCCGCACCGCCGCAGTTCGGTGGACTCGGGCTGCGCGGTGCCGGCGGGCCTCCGCCGCCGCCGCCGCCGCCGCCGCCGTTCGGCGCCGCGGCGGCCGCTGGCGACTTCGCCGGGGGTGCGAGCCCTGCCGATGCAGCAGGTCTGGCTGCTATCCCGAGCCGTCTGAAGGGGGACGAGGTGCCCAAGCTTTCCTGGACAGGAGGGAGCAACAAGGCGTCAAAGTACGAGGAGTGGCTGCAGACGAGCACCCTCTACTGCGCCTCGGTGCACCCGCAGGTCGAGGCCTGGTGGTGCAACCTGCGTGCAGCGGTGGACGCATCGTACGACGAGTACTTGCGCGTGGACCCGCTGCAGCGGCCGTGCATCTGCCCGCAGACGTCGTGGGCGGAGGTAGGAGCGCATAGGCAGGTGGAGTACACATACCGGCCCTACCTGCTCCAGGCGGTGCCCGAGTCCATTAAGACCCAGGCGCTCGCCACCAGGCAGCTGACCTGCAGCGAGCTCGTCTTCGCCGTGTGCGTCGAGGCGGGCCCGGGCACCTTGCGGGACAGAGCTGCCACATTGAAGGCAGTGGGGCGCCGTGGAAATCCGGCTGTGCCGGCCCGCGGGGAGGTGTACGTCGAGCTGCAGAGGTGGAAGTTTGACCTCGCCAGGCTGCAGCGCCTTGGGGCTGTCGCCCCAGACCCCACCATCCAGCTCACCACGCTGCGCACGCTGGTGAGCAAGATGGCCGAGGCCGACGAGGACTTCAAGTTCCGGATGAGCAACTGGCAGCTCGTGAGGGGCCTCAGTGGCGCTGCGAGTTGCAGCCAGTCCCAAATCGACGAGTTCTGGCGCTTCCTGGCCGGCGAGGCCCGCGAGGTTTCCACCGACGGTGCGAAGCAGCAGCAGCAGCCGCAGCAGACCCAGCAGCTGGGAAAGCAGGTGCAGGCGAAGGTCGCAACGCTGGAGGCCCAGATTGCCTTGATCAAGGGGGCTGGCAAGGGCGGCGGCCCGCCGCTGAAGCCCGGCCCCAAAGCCAAGGCTGGCGCGCCCCGTGGATGGGGGGCAGACTGCAGGCCAGGAGAAGGGCAAGGACGCGGAGCCGCCGAAGTTCTGCAAGTTCTTCGAGTCCGATGCCGGATGCAAGCAGGGCGGCGCGTGCACGTGGCCGCACCGCAAGCTGCAGGCCAGCGAGGGGAAATGTTTCAATTGCGGGAGCAAGGGGCACCCCAAGGACGCCTGCACGCGCCCGAAGCGCGAGGCGACGGCCAAGGCAGCAGAGGTTGCCCTGAAGCCTGGAGGTGGTTCTGCCTTGGCTTCGGACCCAAGCGGCGCTGGTGCGCAGGCGCAGCCTGCGGCGCAGGCGGGCCAGCTCGGCGCTGTGGTGGCAGCGACGATCAAGGCTCTGGCAGGCGAGGGATCGCCGGGCGCTGCGCTGGCCATCGCGTCCGTGGACGCGGACCCCGGGTGGCTGGACAGATGGGCGACATCGCCGGCTCCGGCGGCAGGCCCGCGCGCGGCGGTAGCCGTGGCGCGCTTGGTGAAAGTTGGCGGCAAGCGGATGCTGCTCGCCGACACGGGCGCCACGCGCGAGCTGCGCTCGATCCCTGTGGGGGGTGACCCTGGGGTCGAGTCGCGGCGCGTCGATCTCCAGACGGCGACGGGGAGCATGGAGGCCAGGATGGGAGGAGACGACGTGGTGTACGTCGAGTCCGATACCCCTCTTCAGCCGCTCTTCCCGCTGGGGATCTACATCGAGGAGTGCGGGCTCGGGCTCGAGTGGGCGCCTGAGGCTTGCGCGCTGCGGCTGCCAGACCACAGAAGTTTGGAGTTGCAGCGCGTGGAGGGCAGTATCTACATCGCGGAGGACGATGCCGAGGTGCTGCGGCAGCTTCGCGCTGCTGTGCGCTTGGCGCGCGGTCGCGCCATGGTGGCCTCGGCGATCAGGGCCGCAGTCTCGCTGGCGGAGCTGGCGAAGCACCGAGCAGACGGGCGCCCCACCTTCATGGCGGAGTGCCGCGAGTGCAGGCTCGCCGCAGGGCGCGTGCGCCCGCGCTACCGACTGGACCCGGCGACTCGGCCAGGAGGCCAGCTTTCGGCTGACCTGAGCGGCCCCCACCCGCCTGGGCGATGGCCGAGTTCGCTGCAGGAGGACGTGCCCAGGCGGGCAAGGTACTTCCTGCTCTGCGCGTACCAAGTGCTGACGCCAGCCGAGGTGGCGCAGCAGGGCCGCAACATCGCGGGCGCGAGGGCGGCCGTGGCGGATGGCGACGCCGTGCCGCTTGCCGAGGTCAGCGCCGGCAGCGCCGGGGCCAGCGGCAGCGCTGCTGACGGCGACGCCCGCGTGGAGGCGGACGACTCGGAGCCGAAGGTGTGGTATTTCACCGTCCCGCTGGAGGGCAAGACGGTCGAGGAGTGCATCAGGGCGCTGGACGCCGTGGTGGCGGCGATCGGGCTCGAGTTCCAAGGGCAGGCGGTCTTCCGCATTCATGCGGATCGCGCCTCGGAGCTTTCGGGGCCGCGCGTGCGTGGCCACTTCGCGAAGAAGGAGATCGTGGTCACCAGGGCGCCGGGCTTCGAGTCCAACAACGACCCCCGCGCAGAGCGCGGCATCGGCGTCATCAAGGGCCGCGCGAGGGCGATGCTGATGTCCCTGCCGGCTGCCGATCAGCAGTGGCTCTGGCCAGCTGCCGTGCAGCATGCGAGCTGGTGCCAGCGGCGGGGGGCCATGGGGCGGGCGATCGCCTGCCCAGCATTCGGGAACCCCGTCACGGCCAGAGTCAAGGACCCCCCCAAGGCCGGCTTCGCGGCGCGAGGCAAGGAGATGATCTTCCTGGGCAGGGAGGACCATACCTCCGGCGGCTATTTGCTGGGTCGGAAGGTGCCGGGCGCCAGGAAGGGCGAGGAGTGGAGCTTCGAGGTGTCGCTCCTTCGTGGTCGACGTCTCGGCCGTGCACCCGAAACCTGCGGTGGGCGACGCCGGAAGCAGCGCCGCCCGTGGAGGTCGCCCTGTTGCCGCCGCGGCGCCAGGGAACCAGGGGGAGGATGAGGCCCAGGAGGAGGATAAGCAGGCGGAGGAGGAGGAGGAGCACGCAGAGGACGCAGCAGCACCAGGAGGAGGCAGCGGCGACAACATCTTCGAGGCGCAGTTCGAGGAGCAGATCTTCTCGTGCCCGGCGTGCCGGGGCCGTCATCGACCCCGCGCCCGAGACGAACGGTGCCGCCTCGGAGCGCATGCAGCGGCGGCGACGCCGGCGACGAGGAGCCAGGAGGAGGCCGAGGCACCAGAGAGGAGGAGGCATGAGGAGTTCGAGCAGCAGACGCGGAATGTCCCCGGAGAGGCCTCCGGGAACATCGAGGACGCAGGCTCGCTGATTTCGAGGGTCGCTCCGGCAGTCAGGTCGCCGGGGCAGGCGGCGCTGGCAGTTGCTGGGCAGCGCGGCGTTGCTGCTCGTGCTCGGGATCTCTGCCGCCGATTTCGACCGCCCGGGGCTCCGGGTACTCCAGTGAGTCTCTTAGTGTACCACGACGCTATGAACATGCGCATTCCCTTCGCGGGCGCAGCCAGGATGGCCGAGGAGGAGGCGGATGCGGAGCAGCAGGAGGACGATGACGCCCCTCCGGAGTTCCATGACATCGTGAAGGACTCCGGCATGCAGGTGGTGTCGAGCAGGGACTTGGCCAATGAATTCGGCGCGGAGCGCGAGGGGTGGAAGATCGCGATGGCCGCCGAGTTAGCTTCAATGGAGGAGAAGGGCACCTTCCACGAGCTCTCGTCTGCTGAGTCCTGCGCCGTGCCAGCGAGCAAAATTATGCCCATGATGTTGGTGCCCGGGATTAAGCCTCCTGACGAGGCGGGCTACCGTCGCAAGAAGGTGCGAGGTGTGGCATGCGGCAACTTCCAGAAGAAGGACCCGACGGAGGAGCTGTACACGGCCAACGTGGACATCAGCTCCGTCCGCACCGCAATCGCTGTAGCAGCTCACCGGGGGTGGGCAATCGGAGCATTGGACGTCGCGACGGCGTTCCTCAACGCCGATCTCCCCGCGAGCAGCGTCGAGGTTATCTTGCGGCCGCCGGCGTTGTTCGTCAAGTACGGGCTGGTGAAGCCTGGAGTGTTGTGGCGTGCAGAAAAGGCCATTTACGGCCTCAGGATCGCGCCGCGTGCCTGGGCTCTCAGGCGCGACAATGACTTGCGGGCAATGGTCTTCGACTACGCTGGCGAACCAGTCCGCCTGAAGCAGAGCACCGTCGACCCCGCCGTCTGGGCGATCGTGCCGGTGGCGGAGCCCCGCGTGGAGAGTGAGCGCCGCGTGATGGGTTACCTCCTCAGCTACGTCGACGACTTCCTGCTGACTGGGCCTCCGGCGCTGATCACAGAGCTTGAGGACAGGCTCAAGAGGACCTGGAAGTGCACCACCCAGACGATGATCAGCCCGATCGCACCTGGGGAGTTGCGGTACCTATCCTTGACGATCGAGGCGCGCTCGGACTGCTATGCGGTGCGCCAGAAGGAATACGTCGAGGACCTCCTGGCGAAGTGGGGCCTCGACAAGGGGAACTCGGTGGGGGCCATCTCCATCGAGCCCCTCCTGGACGACCAGGAGGAGAATGCGGACCCCGACATTGCCGACGCGCGGCTGGCGCAGCGCATGGCTGGAGGGCTGCTGTGGCTGAGCGGGCGCACCAGGCCAGACGCTGCTGTCGCTGTGAGCCGCCTTGCGTCGCAGGCCGCCTTAAACCCGCAGTGGGCGCTGAGGCTGGGGAAGCGCATCCTTCGTTACCTCGCCGGCACTCGCTCCCATGGCTTGGTGTTCAAGCCGCAGGGCGAGGCCATGAAGCTCGAAGTCTACGCGGATGCGAGCTTTGAGCCCGAGGTCAGCCAGACAGGCGTCAGTACGTTTCTCGGAGGCTGCCTGGTGGACTGGAGGTCTTGCAAGCAGCCCCAGCCAGCGCGAAGCACGGCAGAGGCCGAAATAACCGCGCTGAGCATGGGCTGCGTGATGCTCGAGGGAGCCGAAGCTGTCCTCGGCAGCATGGGCATCAGGCCATCTTCCGTGCAGATGTGGGGCGACAATTCTGCTCCCCTCTGCGTTGCCACTGGGCAAGGCTCCTGGCGCACGCGCGCTCTAGCCAACCGCGCCAGTGCCCTTCGAGCCCGCACTCAACAGGAGACGTTGTCCTTGGGTTTCGTGGGCACTCAGGATCAGCGGGCCGACGGCCTCACCAAGACATTCAGTGTCCCGGGAATGCAGCAAGTGAGGAAAGCATTAGGGCTGCGAGCATTGTAATGAGTGCGCGCAACTGTCGCCATTGACTTTTTGTTAATTTTCCAATTGAATTGTTTGGGGCCCGTGCCTCGCCCGTTCCTCCAAGGCCGGAGGCCTAGACCCCCTTGCGGCGTTCGATTTGACACCGCCGCCGCGGGGGAGGAGGAGCGTGGAAGAACAGGCTCGGCAGAGCCGAAATTCGTGACAATTTCGTTGCTTCCGTCTGTGCTGCGCGGTGCGGGAGGCATATCACAGCACGGCGCGTGTTGCAGCATGCAGTGAGTCGTTGGCGCGATTCTTGTTGTAAGAAGGGCCGGTGCACACAACAAATAGCACAGGGGCGCGCGGTACAGATTTGAGCTTATTTCCGTGCAGCATTTGCTGTGTTGCATCTGCCCTGGAGAGTAACGGTCTGGACGGGCCGAGTCTGCCGGGGGGAGAAACGTAACGAATTTCCCCCCCGCGAGGTAGCAGAATAACTTTAAGATCTTTGGGCCGCAGCTAGGTGGCCGGATGGCCGTCGCCGCCGCGCGACTGTTTAGATTGCCACAGTGATTGCGTGCAGGCTCTGACCATAGGTGCGTAGCAATGCCGCCTCTGGTCAGAGCAGGGGTGTGTAGCAATGCCACCCCGCCGCAGGTGTGCAGCAATGCCACCTCCGGCACTAGGACAGCTTATGTCCGGAACTGTTTGGCTCAAGGCCCACGCGGCGCGATGGGCAAGGAAAAAGAAGCTCGCAAACCCTCCACTCAGCAGTCCAGGCTGTATAAACGCTTACTGATATCAACAGATACATTGGTGTGCCGAGCGCTCCGGACCCGAAGCATAAATAACGGGAGGTTGAGCCAACCACTCCCATTGAGCAGAGAAGAGGCCATCCGACTATTGACCGAGATCGCCGAGTTAAGATGGATTCCAGAGGTGCCGGAGCATACAGAGTAGAACCAGGCACAATGGATTCCATCGGGGACTCGTTCGCGGGGCCGGTCGACAGCAGAGCCCTGCAAAGGCCCCCCCCCCCCCCCCCTTTCGCGCCATCCCTCGCGGCTTTTCGCTGCGCGTTGCCGCCGAGGGATGGCGCGCATCCAGCCCCTCGAAGGATTTTGGTGAGCCCGCGTGTGGATTGTGGCCTGGCAGCGACGGCAGGGTGCTGGGGCTGCTGGGCCAGCGGGAAAATGTTTAGTGAAGTATGGGTTCCCCGGCAGTGTGCGCCGTTGCTCACTATGTGCAGCGCGAAGGAGGGCGAATGTCATATCTGCCTTGGCCCAGTTCGCTTTTCCGTATTTCAGCCGCTCAATAGTTCCCAGAGGAGGGGGGCCCAGGCCGACAGGGCGTTCGCGGTCTCCAGTCGCCTCGTGGCTTGTCCCGCGGGATTGTTGGCGGGACTTGCCTTTTTTCTTTCGTCGCCCCAGGCGTAATGACCTCTGGTTGTGCGGCTGGCCCGCGCCAAGTGGCTGTCTTCCCGGCGTTCGGCCGCGTTTGCCCTGCCTACGCCGCCCATGTTTTTATCTTGGATTTGGATCGTTGCGCTCCATTCGCGTGTTGTGGCGCCTTCCGTTGGTCTACTGGACCTGGCGGCGGCCTCGTCGCCTCTTGCCGAGCTGGGTCGCGGGCCGGCTTGGCCGCGTTTTTTTTTTTGACGTGCTCCCCAGGCTTCGGCTTGGAGTGGGTCGCTTCTCTGCGCCATCCTGCCCTCCGTTAGCCAGTCTCTGTATTGCTTTGCCGCCGTGGGCGGTGGACTTTTGGTTGTCTGGCTCGTTGTCTCGCCGTGGTGTCTCGGGGGCGCGGTCTGGCGGTGCCTCGCGCCTCTCGTGCTGACCAGGGCGCTGGCGTTCTTGCGCGCCCAGGGGTGTGCGCGGCTATTTCCGCGGGCGCCGCTCGTGGGCGGCTTCCATTTCCGTTTGGCAGCTTGCCCAGCGGTTGCTTCGTCGCCTTGCTGTTTGCGCCTAGGCATGGGGTGCTGGCCGGCATGGCCGCGGCCAGTTAATTTTTTTCGCGTCTGCGTCGCTTCTGGGGTGCGCATCCACGCCTGGGGCTGCAGTTCGCATCTTGCTGTTTTCTGCTGTGTGTCAGCTTGGTCGCCTGCGTTTCGCGTTGGCGTAGCCCGGTGGCGGGTTTGCTCTATATGTTATGTTTGGTTTCTTACTTTGTCGCCTTTGCTCGGAGTGGTGCGACCCTGCGTTTGCTCGTGCAGTTTCTCTTGTGCTTATATGGTTGTCCTTCTGTCGTTTCGGCTCCACCTGCCCATGGTAGCCCTCGCGGTAATGGCTGCGGTGGGGTTGCTTTTCTAGCGGTTGCGTCCGCCTTGCGCGTTGGCCGCGCGCGCCTGTCCACCGACCGTGAATTTGCCTGGGCTGCCCTCCGCCCATGCGCGCCACCGCGTGGAGCGGTTGCTGCTCGCGGTCGCCCGCGTTCATATTTATTGTTTGGGTTTTTCGTCTAGGCCATGTCTGCCTCGGGCGCGTGTGTTTCACCGCGTCATTTGTGCGGCGTTTTGTCGTGTCTGTTGCGAGGCCGGTTGCGTCGCCTTGTCGCGCAGCTGCGCGCTGTGCGTCGCCGCCAGGCTGGCTGGTCTGGCAGCATTGCAGTTATTTCTTCGCCTTTCTGGCTAATTCGCACCAGTCGGCAGCTTGCGCTTCAACTGCTTGCCTCGAGCTTTGGCTCCGCAGGTTGGTTGGCCGCTGCGTCTCGCGGCTTTAGCTTTACAGCGCTTCATTATTTCCGCCGCCAATATGCGTGGCCGTGGCTGGATTCTTTCATCATGGCGCGTTCGACTAAGTTTTTTCTTGATTGGCGCCTCCACCTGCCGACCGTGCCTGAAGCTCCTCTGCGCCGCCGACTGACAAGTGGGTGAGCACCCGCAATCACCTCGCATTTGTTGTTGACAGGGATGGTGGGCCTGCGCGCAGCAGGCAGTATCCTCCCCGCCTCGCCGTCACAGGCAAAGTGAACTTCATATTCTGCTGAAGTGGATGATGGGCCTGCACGCGGCAGGCAGTATGCCGCCTCCCTTGCCGTCCCTGTCAACAAACCACAAAATTTTATCGCGGGGCGTCCGCGCATGATCCAGATCGCGGCGCAAAGTGTCTATTGTTTTTTGGTTTTGTATCGGATGGTGGGGGTGTTGACACCACGCACATCAGGCAATGCATCCCCGCAGTCTCTGCCAAAAACACGTGCAGAGTGACCGTGGGGCGTTCGCGCACGATCCAGATTTTTGGTGCAAAATGTTTGGTGTATTTTCATTTGCAAGGCATGGTGGGTGGGGGCGTCGGCGTTGGCCCGGGTTTGTCGCCACTCGGGTGGGGGAGGGGGTGTACATTAATAGGGAGCAATGATAGCACATCCCGTAGGGGACGATAAATGGTTGGATGAGGAAACGCCCCGAACCATTAACGCCCTAAACAGTTGGTGGCGCTTTGTCTCTTTAGGCCTTCGTAGAGTCCTGTTGGAGCCCTTGGGAGACGTCTTGGGCGGTTCTTGGGCCGTTTTGAAGCCATCTCGGGCTGTCTGCCTGCCACCTATGTGGCGCCCGTCACCCTGGGGCGCTCCCTGGTCCCCAGGGCCGCGCCCAGTAGTTCCGGTATCCGTGGGAGCATGGCTGTCGCCAGTTTGCCGCGCCTCTGTGGGGCCCAGCGCCATGGGTCATATGCACGTGTCAGCGGGGCCTGCTCGCTGTCGTGCCTCCCCCGTTCGTTTCCCGTCCCCTCCTCATCTCTCGTTTTGTTCGTCTTCGTTCTCCTCTCATTCGTTCTCTTTCTTGTTCGCTCCCTGATTCTTGAGGACTTCTGTAAGAGTACCACGCCGCGAAATGCCCCCCCGTCCCCCTTCCCCCTCTGATACCTGATTCGTTCAGCGCACCAGCTTCCTGCATACAGTCAACGTCCACAGTAAGGCTGAACAACTTGCCACGGTTACCTTTGCATCTTTCCCCATCGGCCCATCCTTGGCCGATTTCGCTGGCCGCGCCCCGCTCGCAAAGTGTCGACGTGGCCTTCCAAGGCCCTTGCATTCTTATCGTGCGTCCTTATTGTGCGGGTTGGCTGTTGATCCATGAACATCGCATGTTGGCCTTGGTATTGCCGCACGTATCGAATGAGTTGGGTGCATCTCTGGGTAAGCTGCATGGTTTGGGCATATATGAAGTTTCAGCTTGCGGTCAGTACGATGGGGAACCTGTCTTCAGCTTGCCTTCAGCTTGCCTCCAGCAGAAGAGTAGCCCTAGCTGTCAGAATTTCCTCGAATGGCCAATGATGGGGGCACATGTTGTCAAGTCGTGATTCCCTTCCATGGGGAACTTGCCGCGCCGAGCCGTGCCGTGCTGTCGTACCATACCGCCCCTTGTCACCAACTCGCACATCCGTTCTGTGCCGTGCCAACGCGCCATGTTGCGCCGTGCCGTGTCGCTAAACGGTGAATCCGTTGAGTGTTTTGTGCGTGTCGTACCGTGCCGTCGCGACTTGCCATGCCATGCCGCCGCACGGCGGATCCGTTCAGTGCCCGTCGTGCTGTGCCGTCGTGTTGTGCTATGCCGTGTCGCCAGCTCACGAATCTGTTGGGCTGTGCGGTTTCGTTATGTGTCGCATCGTGCCGTGTTGAGTTCGGTTCTCGCACATGATGCTTAGTGTCTGTCTCTTTTAGCGGTGTGAATTCATCAATACGCTGTCCGTTGGTGAGTTTTACAGACCTTCGGTAGATCTTCTTCCGGAAGAGTGATGATATGACGATTATGTAGGAGGAGAATGCGGAGGAGGGGAATGGGGGCGGAAGGGGACAGGAGGAGGGTGAGCAGAAGGAAGAGGAGGAGAGAAGAGGATGATGGGGGGAGAAGGGTGTAGGCGGAAGAAGAATATGATGAACATGGGGGGAGGAGGGGGGCGAAGGATGGAGCAGGGAAAGCAGGGACAGGAGTGGGATGGTAACTGAGGAAGCGGAGCGTGAACCTCCTCCTCCTCCTCCTCCTCCTCCTCTTCCTTCGCCCCCTCTTCGCTCCTCGCCCATCATTCCACGATCCCCCTCCTCGATCCCCCTGGCTCGGTGGCGGGAGGGGGTGGAGAGGGAGGGGGAGGACGGAGAGAGGGAGGTCGAGAGTGGTCTTCTCCCCCGTGCGCTCAGCCTCTCCAGGCCCTTCCCTCGCCCGCCTGCCCTCTCGCGCGGCCCTGGAGGAGCACAATCGCGGCCTCGGTGGTGATGCCCGCGCGTCCCACGCCTCCGAGGTGGGCCTCGCAAGCGTGGGGCGAGGATGGCGGCGGAGAACGGCGACGGTGATGGCGGTGATGGCGGTGATGGCGGTGATGGCGATTATGGCTGTGATGACGGAGGATGACGGTTGTGACGATTATGGCGACTGAGGAGGAGGGCGGCATAGAACGGCGACGGTGATGGCGGCGATGACGATGATGGCGGTGATGGCTGTGGCGGTGATGGTGTTCTGTTGTGATCGGTCGGGCCATGTGTCTTGGTGGCCGACCTCTCTCAGTGCCCCCGAGCGCCGGCTGATGGTGGTGGTGGTCATTGTGGTGGTGGTGGTGATGATCAAGACGGGCACGATGGGGTGGAGGAGGAGCTGGGGGATGAGAGGGACGATGAGAAGGATGATGAGGGCGGCGGAGCAGGAGGAAGGTGCAGAAGGGAGGAGGCTGAGGAGGAGGAGCAGGAGGAGGAGGCGGACATATCAGGGGAAGCAACACAGTATCTTTGGAAACTGCGAATCGGATTGTCAATGTTCTGGGACTTTGGTGACCACAGAACGGTACTTGCCAGGGAGGCGGACCATTATCCCATTTTTATGTTTTCCCCAATCATTGCTTGTACTCAGGGGCTCTCACTTGTCTCAAGGAACTGGGTCTGGTTGCTGGTTTCGCCGCTATGCAGCTGCCCGTCCGCCCGTCGCCGCTGCCTGTCGCCGCACAATTGTGATCACGCTTTTGATTGCGCGAGGCTCGCAACTGGGACTGATCGCCGGTCCGGCCGGCCTGTGGCCACCCGTCGCCGCCGTACGTCGTCACGCCATTTTGGTCACGATTTTGATTGTGCGAGGCTCGCCCGCACTTTGTATTCTTTTGAATCTCCTTTTTCAGAAAGAATTCGGATTTGCCACCCCCTCGAGGCCAGGATTGCGGACCTCCCGTGCGGGTGTGCTATTTACATATAATCTTGCCCCATCGCTCATTTTAAAATCAATTCAAATCGTCCTAGCCAAGCCAGTATCGCCCCCCCCGTCCTCGCCAGATGTATTATGCTCGCGCACTCGTTTACCACATATCATCAGATCATCAATTTGCAAGAACCCATTGCAACACATCGGACGAAGTGCACACGCGCGCGTCGTCGTGCGCGCGGTGTCGTAAGGATGTCAAAATCGAGTGTCCCGAACACATATGAAAACACATGGTTTGCAACATGGTTTGTCAACAGGTTTGCGCGCATGCTCTTGCGACTTCTAAATTTTTTTTGGTATTCATGTTCCTCACATGCGACCAAGGGGGCCTCTCGCACGCGCATGTCGGAATAATTCAAGCGCCCTTGCGCGCATATTTGGTGGTGACACGATCCAGTCAGATGAAGCACCATGCGGGCCACTCGCGGGCGTCGACCGCGTGCGCATGTCGAAATCCTTACACCACTTTCGTCGCCGATGCGTGGGCGCCATCATGATCATCGGTGTGATCAACATCGGCGCCGTCATTGGGCTTGCCGTCGACATCGTCATCGTAGTCACCAGCATCGCTATTATTATCACGGGGTCTGCCGTTGTCGGCGTCCCCATGATACCGCGCCCGCCCAATCCACCGATTTGCAGTGAAGTGCCCGCGCGTCAGCGCGGCTTGCGAGACGCGCTGGGAAGTGCCCGGCGGTCAGCGCCAACGCGGCCGCGCCGGTCGCGGCAGCCATCGCCAAGCAGTCATCGCAATCGCCGCCGCGTGGGTTGTGTGAACCAAGTTGCGGATGGGCGGGTGGGATGACTGCGCGAGCAGTCGAGTTGACAACTTGACATTCGGCAGTTTGAACTGCACCGCGCATATGGCACCGCGTAGGCTCTCCTCTCTAGACAGAACTAGGATCTACCCCCCCAGGTTATCCACGTCCCATGTCATGAAGCATTTTACACGCGATTCTGCCCCTTTGTCCGTCTTAACTATGATTTCGTATCATCCCAGCTAGACCGGTATGGACCCCCCTCGTTTTCTGCCAACATATGTATGCGCGCACATTCTTTTATCATTCAAGAATCCCTTGCGCAAGATATGACGCAGTGCGCGCGCGTCGTCGTGCGCACTTGCCGAAAATGTTAAAAAACCTTGAGTTTCGTAAGGATTTCAATATCAAGTGTCCACTGGTACCATGCGGGCCACTCATCGCACGTCGGCCGCGCGCGCATGTCGAACTCCTTCCAAAACCTTCGTCACCGACGCGAGGACGCCGTCATCGTCGTCGGCGTGATCAGCATCAGCACCGTCGCTGGCCGCGCCGTCGTCGGTGCCAAAATCGCCACAAACATCGCTACTATTATCATCGCGTCTACCGTTGTCGACGTTGCCATGATACCGCGCCCGTTCAAGTCGCCGGTTCGCGCTGAAGTGCCCGCTGGGAAATGCCCAGCGGTCAGCGCCACCGCGGCCGCGTCGGTCGCGCCAAACTAGCTGGCCGCTGCGCGCGCGCGCATGCGCGGGCTGGCGCGGACGCAGAGGTACACCAGGCCGCGGAGGTGCGCCGGGCCTGTGAGACGCGCTGGGGAGTTCCCGGCGGTCAGCGCCAACGCGGCCGCGTCGGTCGCGGGCCGCCGCATGGGTTTTGCAGACCAAGTTGCGGTGGGTGGGTGGGATGATTGCGCCATCAGTGGAGTGGGCAAGTTCAAGTTGAGCGTTGGTGAAATGCACCGCGTAGCTTGCGCCGCGTAGATTGCACCGCGTACGTTGGACCATATACCGTAAACCAAGTAGCTCACGCTGCATATATTGAGTCATAGGGACTAAAGTGTACCCCCATCCCCCCCGGACTTATCCGTTGTTGCTTTCACTATTGAATTCGCAGATGATCCTGACCCCTCGTCCATCCGACATATGAGTTCTTACTGGCCCAGCCAGGCTGGTGTCGGCGCCCCCCGCCAACCTCCTCAATAGACATTTACACATTAATAATGCGAGCGCGTTCGTTTTTTGCAGTTTTTTTCTCTCCCCCCGGGATCCCTTGCGTGGCGCGGGGCGAGGCGCGTGCGCGCGCTTCGTCGCGCGCGCGTGCCGGACTCCTTCACAATCCGAGGTTTCATAGGGATTTCAGAATCGAACGTCCAAGCAACACGTGGTTTTGCAGCGCGAATTCTCAAACAGAGTTCGCGTCCGCGCATTTCCGAAATCTTAAGAAAACCATCGGTTGTGCAACATTTCGATGCGCGTTCCTCAATTGGCTCCTTGCGCGCGCGTCGAAATCGTTCGAGCGCCCTTGCGCGCGCGCTGTCGCGGGAATCCCTTGCAACAGAGGGGGCGAAGTGCGCGCGCGCGCGTTGTCGCGCGCGCGTGCTGTAACCCATCGACAACATTCGGTGTCGCAAGGGTTTCAGAATCGAGTTTCCCGCAAACTCAGGAAAAAAACACATTGTTCTGCAACATAAGTTTGCAAGAAGTCCTGCGCTCGCGCTCATGCGGGTTCTAAAGAAACTCATGGTTTTCCGACGTGTCCATCCAATTCTGCCAAGCGGGCGTCTCGCGCCGCGTGCCGAGATCCTTCGAGCGCCCTTGCGCGCGTGCTGGGGGGGAAGGGGGGCGATCCGCGTCGAATGAACGCCGCGCGGGCCACTCGCGCGCGTCGGCCGCGTGCGCACGTCAAACTCCCGCCAAAACCTCCGATGCCGACGCGAGGACATCGTCATCGTTATCGGCGGGCGTCATCAACGTCGGCGCCGTCATGGGCGTTGCCGTCGTCGTCGCCGCCCTCGTCACCATCGCTAGTCTCATTGTCGTGTCTACCGTTGTCGGCGTCGCCATGATACTGCGCTCGCCCGAGTCACTGGCTCGCGCTGAAGTGCCCGCTGGGAAGTGCCCGGCGGGCAGCGCCGCCGCGGCCGCGTCGGTCGCGCCGAATTAGCTGGCCGCTGCGCGCGCGGGCTAGCGCGGCCGCAGAGATTCACCAGCCAACGCCAAGCACTCACGCAATCGACGCCGCATGGGTTTTGCAAACCAGGTTGCGGGTGGGTGGGCGGGATGTGTGCAATGGCACGGGACTTGTCAGTTTATTTGAAACATTGAAGTGCGCCAAATAGCTTACCTCAGATTACACCACGTAGCCTGCACCATGCATCCCACATTCGATTCAGTCTTCTTATTCCGAAGACGAATCGAATTCAACCCCCCTGGGTGGCCCCGCCAGTCTCGCGATGCGCAGTTTGCGTGCGATTCTGCCCCACTGTTCCGTTTACATGTGAGATTATGCCGTCCTTGCCAGGCCGGTGTCGCCCCCTATCGTATTCGCCAAATATCAGAATGGGCGCGTGCCTTCTTATCCATATCATTAAATTGCAGGAGTCCGTTGCGAAGTGTGGGAAGAAATGCGCGCGCGCGGCGTCGCGCGCGCGTGCCGGAAACCTTCGTCAACGTCCGGTGTCGTCAGAGTTTCAAAATCGAGCGTCTCAAATCGAGTGCCCCGAAAACACAAAATAAGTTATTTGGCCGTATGGTTCCTCACAACAGTTTAAGCGCGTCTTCGCGCGAATTTTCAAGGAAGCCATCGGCCTTCAACATGCTCATCATGTGCGACCAAGAGGGCCCCTCGCGCGCATGTCTAGGTCATTCGGACGTCCTTGCGCGCGTGCTCGGGGGGGGTGCGCGACCCTGGTCAAGTGGCACCACGCGGGCCGCTCGCGCCCGTCGGCTTCGCGCGCGTGTCGACGTCCTTCCGACCTGTTCGTCGCCTGCGCGCGGGCGCCGTTATCGTCGCCGGCGTGATCGGCATCGGTGCCGTCGTTGGCCCTGCTGTCGTTAATGTTGCCGTCGTCGCCAGCATCGTTAATTGCAATCGTCGTCTCTGCCGTTGTCGACGTTGCCATGGTGCGGCGCCCGCCCGAGCCGCCGATTCGCGCAGGAGTGCCCGCGCGTCAGCGCGGCCTGCGAGACGCGCTGGGAGGTGCCCGGCGGTCAGCGCCAACGCGGCCGCGTCGGTCGCGCCAGACTAGCTGGCCGCTTTGCGCGCGAACCTGCGCGCGTCAGCACGTCCGCAGCGATGCGCCAGCCAGCGCCAAACACTTCTTGCAATCGCCGCCGCGTGCGTTTTGCAAACCAAGATCCGGGTGGGTGGGTGGGATCATTGCGCCAGCAGTGGATTTGACAAATTCAGGCTCAGCAGCGTGAGTTGCGCGGCGCATGCTGCACCGCTATAGCTCGCGCCACAAATTGCGCTGCATGCGTTGCACCGCGTAGCACCACGTAGCTTTCACCGCGCCACATCAATCGCACCACGTGGGTTCTCGTTCTCCTGTCCACAAAGGAGATCGGATTTCCCCCCCTCCCCGGTTTTAGCCGTACCCCGCGGGGGTGTGCAATTGACATATGATGTTTTTCCATCGTTCGTTCGAAGTACGAACTCATGCAATCCCAGCCAGGCCTGCCCCCCTCCCCGTGATCTTCGTCAAACAATATTGTGCGCGCGTTTGTTTATCGACAACCGTCCGTTTGCGAAAATCCCTGGCGAAAGATGGGGCGACGTGCGCGCGCGCGCGTCGTTGCGCGCCCGTGCGGGAATTTTGAAACACCCTCGGAGGTGCACGGAAATCGAGTCTCCCGAGAACACTGAGGGCACATGGTTCAGCAAATTGGCTTCTCAAGAGAGGTACGTGCGCGCGCTTTTCTGTGAGGTCTCGAGGAGACCATTCGTTTTTCGACTTTCGCATCATATGCGACTAAAAGGGCCTCCCGCGGGCGCGTGTCAAAATGAGTCGAGCGCCCTTGCGCGGCGGTTAGGCGGGGGGCGGGCGCGATCCCTGTCAAATAACATCATGCGGGCCACTCGCGCCCGTCGGCCGCGCACGCATGTCGAGATCCTTTCAGCAACTTCAATTCCGACGCGTGGACATGTCATCGTTATCGGCGTGATCAGCATCGGTGCAGTCATTGGCCTTGTTTTATTCATTGTCATTGTCGTTGCCAGCATCGTTATTCTTAAGTCGGGTATGTTTCTGTACGAGGGAATCATTCAAGAACTGTGAACATAACCAGGTGATTTTTTTGTTTGCGCTCTTCTGACTCTTTGTGAATGTGGTTTGAATTCTTTTGTTTAACATAGAACCTTTCGCCTGTAGTTGGGCATGCCCGACTTCATGGTAGTATCATCATCATCTCTGCCGTTGTCACCGGCGCCATTATACCGCGCCCGCTCTAGCCACCGACTCGCACTGACGTGCCCGCGCGTCAGCGCGGCCTGCGAGACGCACTGGGAGGTGCCCAGCGGTCAGCGCCACCGCGACCGCGTCGGTCGCGCCAGACTAGCTGGCCGCTCTGCGCGCGAGCCTGCGCGCGCCAGCACGTCCGCAGCGATGCGCTGGCCAGCGCCAAGCACTCCTCGCAATCGCCGCCGCATGTGTTTTGCAAACCAAGTTGCGGGTGGGTTGGTGGGATGATTGCGCCAGCAGTGGAGTTGACAACCTCTAACTCGACAGGGTTGCTTGCACCACGTAGATTGCACTGCGTAGCTCGCGCTCAATAAATCGCGCCACGTAGATAAGCACCACGCAGCTTGCACCATTAAGCTCGCACCACGCCGTCTTGTATGCCTTTTGGGCCGTCCTGGTTTTTTTTGTTGAGCGTCGTGGCGCCCCCCTGAGCCGTCTGGAGGCCTTTGGGCCGTTGTGGACCGATGTCGGGGGCCTGTTGGGCCGTCTTGCAGCGTCGGAAAGCCGAGCAAGCGAGACGGCCAACATGTTTCAAGCATCCAAGGCGGAGCATCAGATGTTGCGTCTTGGAGGCGTCTTTGTCCGTGTTGTCGGCATCTGGAACGGCTTGGAACAATTTGTCGTCGATTCGGACCCTCTTGAACCGTCTTGGACGCCGCCTGGGGCCCTGTTGGCCCGTTTGGAGCCCTTCCGAGTCCAAGGAACTCACGCGAGAAACCGCGGCTGAACCCATGAAACGCGCTGGACCCTCCGGGATATTTCAGAGCCAGTGGTCTGGGCCCTTTCATGTGATCCTCGTGATCGAGGACGAAGGCTCAGGGGATGAGGCACAACAGCCAGAGGACACCAACTCGTGCCTCAGGACATGGTGGCAGATGCTGCGCCACATATCTTACACCACATACCGCACACCACATGTATTGCACTACGTAGCGTGCACCACATAGCTTACACCACGTAGTTTGCACCAGGTATATTGCACCACGTAGCTTTCACCGCATAGCTCGAAACCACATAGCTTGCAGCACTTCTACATGTATCCATGTGTATGTATGCATATCTATATGTATGTATATTTATGTTACGTATCATGTATTCATCTGCGTATGTCTGTATGTATGTGTGTATGCGTGTATGTGTGCATGCAAATATGCATTATACATGTATATTTGTATACGTTATGTATGCATGCATGCATACATGTATGTATGTTTTTTCATACATGTATGCATGTATGTTTGTAAGTATGTATGTATGCATGTATGTATGTATGTATTTATGTCTGTCTGTATGTATGTATGTTGGTCTGCCTGTCTGTCTGTCTGTCTGCCTGTCGGTCTGTCTGTCTGTCTGTCTGTAAATATGCATGTATGTATGCATGTATGTATTTGTGTATTTACATAAATGTATACTTCCGCCAGCCCCCAGACGAAATCAGGACCCCTACGGAAGTCGTTAGGGCTAGTTCTGTCCTGCAATGTAGTAAAGAACGACGTGGGTTGCAGACATGTTGGGCCAGCATATGTTCGGGAGGGGGACAGCCAATAGCTCAGTTGCCACGCATGGAGGCGACTGCCGGTGTCACAAAAGTGCTTAAGCGCGACTCTCGGGCAGTTGACGTGAGGGTCGAAATGTGTCGGAGAGCGGTGTGAAGTAGATGTTGGGTTTTCGTGGAAACGCACCAGGGCCCGAGCACGGGGTTAGGAGTTTGACACATGCCAGACGTGTGGCGTGCTGTATCCTGGACACATGGGGTCACCAGGAGGGGGAACATGTTGACTGGTAAGGCTTTTTGTGGCTTCATGGGGGCATGTTGACGGCGGCTGGGTGCGTCTGTTGTGTCTTTGGGGGCTTTCTTGGGGCCCCCCTGGGGGCTTCCTGGGCGCCCGCCTGCGGTTTTGGAGGTCTTCTTCGGGTGGAGGGTTCGAAAGGTGAAATCGACTTACCTTTCTTGGACCTGTTTGAAGGCTCTGTTGGATCCTCTTGGGCCGTCTTAGGGCCTTCAGGGCGGGTTTGGGGCCCTCCGGGGGGCTTGTAGGGTTGCTGTGAAGCGATCTTGCGAGCCTCTTGAGCCATCTTGGACGTTGTGAGGACGAAGACGGCGAACGCAGTAGAAACGCACGTTGCCCAAAGGCATCTGGATAATTTCTGCCTCTTGGGCTCCTCGGGCGGGTCCCTTGGGCTACACTCGTAAACGCCCTGAGGGGCGAGTCTCCTTGCAGCAGTGCTGCGTGCCACAGGAGCCGTAGTCCCGCACCGAGGAAACGCAGGCACCGCGGTAAAGGCACAGCCGATCCAAACGGGGAGCGACTGCGCTAGTCTCGCTGTCCGTGTCCGTGTCGGTGTGGCGCCTGGGGGCGCCTAGGGTGCGACTGTGCCGCGCCCGCAGGCGTCTGGCCGCGGTCTGCCCCTTTCTTTCATGATGCAGGATGCTGCCCGTTTGTATATACATATATACATATATATATATGTATCGTGGATGGTTTCGCTTTCAAAGTTGTAGCCACTGTGTCGGATCGTAGTCGGTCTGGTCCTGGTAGACAGCACCAGCGAGCATGTACTTTCGTTTTGCTCCAGGAAGAGCATGTGTGCCGGAGGGACGCCGGAGCTCGAGTTCTCCTCGTCCCACTGCCGAGCCTCCAAAGCCCGAGTCCGGACCGTCTCGGGTAGCTTCTGGAACTCCTCTTCGGACATGCGGAACGGCATACGAGTACTTGTCACTGTCGGAGTGGCCGCTGCGGCTTAAGACTCAAAGGGGTGGTGATTGATGGGGCTGATTTGGGAGTTGTTGCAGCAGTCCCCCGCCCGACACCGCGTATTCGGCGTGGGATCCTCGGCAGCGGTCATGCTTGCGGAGACGGGAACGGCAGCGACAGGCATGTTCGCCGATGGAAGCGACGGAGCGGCGGCGGCGGCTGGCGCCAGATCGGCAACTGCACGAGGCGCGGCCCCAGCGGGCGGCGCGGCAGCCGGCTCGGCCGAGGCCGTGGGAGGCGGTGCAGCAGCGACAGTGCCGCCGGGCCCAGCGGCCGCGGCCCCTGGCGCGACGACTGAGGAGCTGAGGTAGATGATCCGCAGCATAGTCCATGAGACTACGGGAACCAAGGGCCCTTCCTCGCAGGCCAAGGGCAAGGGCGACGACGTGTGGCAGACCTCTGGCGACCCGTGGAAACTCGGCCGGCTTCGAGATCGAGGCCAGGCGAGCAGTGAAGCAGCAGGAGAAGGTCCAGGTCGTTGGGACCAGTGGCAGCGAGAAGACGACAATTCTTGGGACCCGACCGTCGTCTACAAGTCCTGGCAGAAGGGCGACCGCTGGGAGTGGCCGCTGGCACGACGGCTGGGGCGAGAGCGGCGGCAACGCGCCCTGGAACAACGGCGGCGCCCGAGGAGACTTCAGCGACCCGCCGTCGTGGCTGAGCTGGAGCCACTACCGTTAGCTAGCGGAAGAGGTCGATTCGACGCTGAAGCAACAACGCGGATGTGCTGGTCTGGCGCAGGCCAGACAAGTTCATGAAGCTTTTCGAGTATAACTAACTTCCAGGAAGCGACTACCAGCTGGTTTCCGAGAGGAGGCTCGAGGTCTTTCTCGCCTGGATGGACATGGTGATCGGCGAGCGGGAGGGCGATGACCCACGACGCGCCAGCAGACGGGCGTTCTTCGAGGCAGCTTGCGAATCAAAGGAGTCGCTGACGCAGTTCGCGAGTTGGCGCGAGGCTCAGTTGGTGGAGGCCGATGGCCGTGACCTGTGGATGTCCAGCTGGTCTCGCAGGCCAAGGTATTCATCATCTTGGGGCCCTCGCCCAGGGTCAGCTTGATTTTGGCAGCGTGGCGTGGGCCCCCAGGCAGATGGGCGCCGGGGGCAGCGAGCGCCTCCTTCCCGGCAAGCCTGGGCCCGGGGCCGTGCTGGCCTCATCTCGCGATGGCCGGGGCCCCGGTGCCGAATCGTCTGGCGCCGGCTCTTTTCTCCTCGCCCTCTCCGCCCCCCCTGTCGCTTCGACGGTGGTGGCCAGGTCGGTGAGGCAGACGGCTGGCGACTGGGGCTCGGGGTCGGACAGCGAGGGCGACGTCGAGGCGCTGCTGGCCGAGATCGAGGGCCCGCGATCCTGGCAGGGCTGCTCGGGTCGTTTGCCGAGGCCGGCGGGGAGAAGCGCCCGCCCGAGGCGGGTCGTGAGGAGCTGCTCCAGGAGCGTCGTCGCCGCCAGGGGCTGGGGCGGCGTCGGCGGCGGGCACCTGGGCGATGCAGGCGGGGCCTGTGCCCGTGGAATGCCGCGGCGGCCGCGGCCGCCTGGCTTCCTCCAGCCCCCGCGGGGTCGCCGCCTCAGCAGGGGCCGGCGGCGATGGCGGCGGCCGGGGCGACGCCGCAGCTGGCGGCAGCTCGCCGAGCAGATCGGCCAGGCGCAGCAGCAGCAGCAGCAGCGGTTCCGGAGAAGCCGCTTCCGGAGTTGCCGCCAGACTGCCAGCGCCCCCCGGAGCTCGTCCAGTGCCGCGGAAATCGGCGTGGATCAGGCGCCAAGTGAACCGGCGCGGCGAGCGCCTTGGGTGATCAAGAGCAGCCGCGACGCGTTTGGGAAGGGGGCCCTCCAGTCTTCTGCGGGCGCGGCCCGGTCGGCGGCGAAGTCAGGGCCGGTGGCGTGGCCTTCGCGATTAGTTATCGGCGGCGTGGGCTCGCCGTTGCAGGCGCCGCACCGGCCCCTGGCCCAGTTTCCAGAGGGCATGAGGCATGAAAGCCATCGGCCGGGTGGAGGAGGTGCTGGGTCAGATGGCGGGCTGCGTCGACGCGGCGCAGGAGGCGCCCGCGCAGATGCAGGAAGGACTCCAACAGCTGCATCAAGGCACTGCGCGCATCCAGCACGCGCTGGGAGCGACGGGGGACTTCGGCGAAGCCTTGGTCCAGCTCCGGGGAGGCTGCCCACTCGGCCAGGCAATCGGTGGCGAACCTGGAGGTGGCCGTGGGGCAGCTCGGGCACCTAATGAGCCAGGTCGGCGCGGCCAAGATGGCGCTGGCCCCGAGTGCCGTCCAGACCGATCCCCGGGGCGCCCGGCCAGCCGTCGCCCAGCGAGCCAGCGCCAACCAGAGGCTCGTCAGGAAGTGGAGGCGCGGGATCCCAGGACGGAGCCCCGAACGGCGAACCGACTGCACTAGCCGCCGCGGCCAGTCCGATCCCCGAGGACACGGTTTCGGGCTGGGAAGTCATTCCCGATTTCTAGCGCCAGGCATGGGCGAGCCAGACAGCGCGGGGATGTTCTGCCGACGAAAAGCAATCGTTGTCTCTATGCTTTCCTCAGTACGCTCGATGCTGCAGCGGTTCAGACAGCACCAATATCGGGAAGAACTGTCTTCACCCCCCCTCGCCTCGGGCTCGTTGCCAGGTCGAGCGTGGCCACCAGTCGCCAAGTTGCTCCGGGGGCTTGGCCAGGGCCCCAGAGGTGGCGGGCTGGTTGGGCGGAGATCAGCTCAACGATTATCATGAGGTCGCCTATGGCCGTCGTGCTCGAGATGCTCTTAGCAACGGGATTCTTGGGAGGCATTAGCCGAGCAGGTCGAGGTCCGGGCGCCAGGGCGACCGAGGTCCCCGTCGGCCTTCATGGTTTTTTTTCCCTCGAGAGTGGCCCCCGAGGTTCTCGAGGTTGGGGCCACTTTAGGCAGCGAGGCCAGCTGTGACGTCGAGGCCGGGCGGGGCGCAGCCTGAAGAACTGGCGTCCAGGAGCTGTGGCGAGGCGTCGATCGAAGGCCCCGAGGCCATCTGGCTTTCATCCGAATGCCGTGTCTTCCCAGCGATCAATCGGCTGAGCCTTCATGGGGTTCATCCCAAAATCTGGTGGAATGTGGTCGCGATCGGACTGCGGGGCCCCCATCTATGCGAGGGGTTCGCCGTCCATCTGCGCTCCAGGGGGCGGTTCTTTGCGTTCGGGCATCGTTTGTGCGCGTCGTCCGGGGGAGCTCGGGTCGTCAATGTGGCCTGGGCCCCCCCCTGGGTGAAGCGATCGAGGGTGGGCGGGGCGCGGGCGGGCGGGTGCTCGGCGAGAAGCCCGCGGGCATCTTGGTTAGCGGTCCCCACCTTCTCCAGGGGGTAGACGGGCATCTGCGCGCGGGGGCCCGCTGGCGCACCCTGCTCGTGGGAGGCCGTCTCACTTCGAATGCGGCGGTCTATCCCTGTCATCTCGTCCGAGCCGTGGCCCGGGCCGTGGCCGTGCATTGGGGCGGGCCCGATCGGCGCGTTCTGCCCGTCTGGGCGGAGTTGGCGGAAGGAGAGTTCCCCGGGGGAGAAGGCCCGGGGGCGGAGGCCGCGCCAGAAACAGGAAACAGCGACCAGGACGAGCAGGGAACCAGAGCCTCGGGGCCCAAGCCCAGCGAGCCCGAGGAAACCGGCCTTTCCGAGCATGAGTAGCGGCTGGTCTACAAGCTTCGCGCTGACATGGGTCACCCCGGATTCAAGGGGGTGCTTCGCGCCTGGGCAACCAGGAAGGCAGTTTTGAGATGGGTCCGCGATCAGTTTCAGTGCTCGGAGTGCGCGGAGCGCGCGAGAAGCGGGCGCCGCTGTCGAGTTGCCTTGCCCAGGACCTTCCGGTTCAATCGTGTTATAGGCGTCGTTTTTTCTATGTGGAGTTTCTGGGCTCCTCTCGCGGCCGCCCGAACGCGGTCGATCACGGCTCCAATCTTCAGGTGTGCGCCCGGGTTCCCGACGCCAGAGCCGCGCCCGTCTGGTCCGTTTTCGCGTCCTCCTGGATGCGGCCTCTGGGCACTCTCTTTCCTGTTGTCCGACGGATGCGAGTTCCAGGCGGGGTTCGCCCGGGGGGTGGAACGGCGGGGCATCGCGCGCCGCGTGCGCGGCGCGGGTTCGCCCTGGCAGAATGGCAGGGCGGAGAGGCACGGCGGGTGGATCAAAGATCTTCTGTAGGCGGAGCTCGAGCCAGGGGCCTCTCTTCCAGTCGCGCTGGACGAGCTCGACTTGCTGGTGCATGAGCCTGTTGCTCATGGGAATCGTTGCCGGCGCCGTGGGGGGTTCTCCCCTCCCCAGCGCGTGTTTGGTGAGAATCCTCGTCTCCTGGGCGACGTCTTGTCGGGCGACGGCAAGAGATTGCCTGGGTGGCAAGACGTCGCGCGGGCGCCGGCCGAGTAAGACGAGGCCAGGGCCGAGTTCGCGAGAGCTCGCCGGATCAGTGAAGCGGCCGAGAGGTTCGCTCTAGAGGCGACCGCCAAGGATCATATCAGCAGAGCCACCAGGGCCAGGGCCCCCGTGACCAGGACCTCTACTCCAGGCCAGTGGGTGTTCGCATGGCGTCGCGTGGCTCGCTCGCCTTCTTGTTGCGACTCTCGGCGGGCGCTGGGGCGGCTGGGCAGGCCCTGGGGTTGTCGTCCTCCGCGAGGCCGGCGCGGTGTGGGTGGCAGCCAGAGCAAGGCCTTGTAAGCGCCCCCCAGAACAGGTCCGCCTGGCCAGCCAGGAGGAGGAGGAGTTCGGTCTCCAGATGGCCCAGGGCCCGCAGTGGCAGGATTTGTTGCCCCAGGCCAGGACTCGCCGCGCGTCCGCCGTGGACGCGCGGCTGGGACGCCCCCCCCCCGGCGCGGTCGCAGAGAGGGCCAGGGGCCCGGGGCCCCCCGCCATGGTCGGGGCCCCCGCCGGGCCCAGGTCTCTGGGAGTCTCTCGACACTTCTGAGGAGGGCGGATCCGAGGTGCAGAGGGGTTGCTCCTGGGGAAGAAAAAGAAGTGTCGGGGCCGACGGTGTCCCCACCCTCCGTTTTTTCTTCCCCCAGTCTTCCGCCTCCATCGGCCTTTCGCCCGGTGGTCGAGACCTGGGGGGGCCCTGCCCCCCGCGCTCTTTCCCCGCCCCCGATCCAAGACGCGTTAGCCCCTTGGGTTAGGTTTCGGCAGCCTGAGGACGTGCCGCGGTGCATTCGCGCATGCGGCTCCAGCGCCCCGCCAGAGGTTAAAGCGACTTAGAATCGAAAGTCCCGAGCCCTCCCCTGGAGGAGGTCAGAAATTGATTTAGTCACCCCCCTGCGTGTCTCAACGACACTGACAGATGCATGCCTGCAGCTGTCTTGGCTGTGCTTCGGAGAATAGCGCGCGCGCCCGCCAGTCCCTCGGCCGGCTCGCCGGCTCTCTCTCTCTCTCTCTCTCTCTCTCTCTCTCTCTGTGTGTGTGTTTCTGTCTCTGTCTCTGTCTCTGTCTCTGTCTCTGTCTCTGTCTCTGTCTCTGTCTCTTTCTGTCTCTGTCTCTGTCTCTGTCTCTGTCTCTGTCTCTGTCTCTGTCTCTGTCTCTGTCTCTGTCTCTGTCTCTGTCTCTGTCTCTGTCTCTGTCTCTGTCTCTGTCTCTGTCTCTGTCTCTGTCTCTGTCTCTGTCTCTGTCTCTGTCTCTGTCTCTGTCTCTGTCTCTGTCTCTGTCTCTGTCTCTGTCTCTGTCTCTGTCTCTGTCTCTGTCTCTGTCTCTGTCTCTGTCTCTGTCTCTGTCTCTGTCACTGTCTCTGTCTCTGTCTCTGTCTCTGTCTCTGTCTCTGTCTCTGTCTCTGTCTCTGTCTCTGTCTCTGTCTCTGTCTCTGTCTCTGTCTCTGTCT
>CAUYUJ010006306.1:0-21889 GCA_963575745.1 Prorocentrum cordatum | reverse complement strand
CTCTCTCTCCCTCTCTCCCTCTCTCGTCTCTCTCTCTCTCTCTCTCTCTCTCTCTCTCTCTCTCTCTCTCTCTAGTCTCGGCTCGAGAGTGCCCTGCACTCATAGCGTAGCCGCGACGCGAAGCTCCCCGCTCTGGAGTCCCGACTCCAGGCCTCGCGAGACCGGAACCGCGCCAGCAGCGCGGTACTGATTTGCGTCTCCTCACTTCCTCAGTGCGACCGCCGCCATGGCCCCCCTGTCTGCGCCAGGCCGCCACCGCACTTTCACGTCTCACCATGCTGCACTACCTGAGCTGCCTGGCCATGTTACTGAACATAGACACCAGGACCTTGTCTTCCGCGTGCCCGTCCTGCACGGGCGCGACCTCCCAGCACCACCTGGACACGCCCCACGCGTGCCGCGTGCGGATCTTCACGAAGATCTACGTATACTCGGGCACGACGTGTTCCACCTGCGCGCCGAGCTGCGCGCCTACCGAGCCGACCTCCGCGCTCACCTACCAGGCACCGACGCCAACGCAGACGACTCCGTCCAGCACCTGCTCGCCTCGGTACGGCCAGGTATCCAGGGGGGGTCGGGCTCCCGACTGCTGAGGGTGACGGTGCTGAGTGCGGTCGGGCTGTTCCCACGCCTGCCGTCGTCGCGCCGTGCGTGACAAGCAGTCGGCCCCCAACCTCCCCCCGAGAGCGCTCCCGCGGCACCGCAGGCACCGCTCTCAACTTCATCGGCATTATCTTGCTGAACTTCGGGGACGGCCTCGGCTCCACCTTCGGCATCGCTCTCGGCACCGTCGGTACGGTCTTGCGTACCATCGGCAAGGGCACCAGGAGCGTCGTCAAGCACATCGTCGTCTCCGCCGGCACGGCGGGCCCAGCCCGCCCCACAAGGGCCGTCAAGGTCGGCTACGCGTTCTTCGGCGTCCTCGGCTCCGCCTGCGGCTTCAAGGGCACGGCGGGCCTGGCCCGCCCCAAACGGGCCACCATCTCTGCCGTTGTCATGCTCGTCCTTGCATCGACCTCAGCATCGCCACCTGCACTGCCGACCGCATCGACGCCAGCCTCGACGGGCCTTTCAACATCCTCTGTCCTGACGCCTCGCCCAGGGCCGTTGGCGAGGGTGCTGCCTTCAGGTGCACCTGGCGCTAGAGGGGCCGTCCTGTCATGCCATGACCCGTCCGCCTTGCCGACGCCAGCGTCTGTGCCTATGACCCCACCGACGTCAACATCGACGTCAGCATCGTCCTCGGCAGCCTCCACGCCCACGTCCACGACGGACCAAACCCCAGCTCCGCAGACAGCATCGACGCCAGCTCTGACGACGGCACTGCAGTCAGCCTCGACGCCAGCGAGGGGTACGGAGTCGGCACCATCCTCGCCCCTCCCTCACCCCGCCCCGCAGGAGGAGGAGGAGACGACGACGACCAAAACGACCTTGACGACGCAGTGCCGGCGCCGGCGCCGAGGTCAGCATCGACGCTCCCACCGACGGCAGAAACGACCACAGTTTCGCCGACCCCGACGGCAGCATCGACGGCGGCGAGGACGGCTCCGACGGCAGCACCGCTAGCATCGCTAGCATCGTCAGCTACGATGGCAGCATCGTTAGCACCGCCGGCTCCGACGTCAGTATCGTTAGCATCGTCGGCTCCGACGGCCGCATCGACGGCAGCGACGACGGCTCCGCCCGCAGTTTCACAGACTCCGACGGCGGCATCGATAGCATCGCCGGCTCCGACGGTAGCATCGACGGCAGCGACGCCACCACTGCCAGCGGCGGCTCCGACGGCAGCATCGACGGCAGCGACGCCAGTACTGCCAGCGACAGCTCCGACGGCCGCAAGAGACGTCAGCACCACAATCAGCCACTCCTGCGCTCCCTGTATGGCCACTCGCTCGGCGGCGCCTTCAGGCCCGCCGAAGCCTGGTGACCTACAGACCTCTCCTCGGCATCATCGTCTCTCAGAGTTGCAGCCAGCTTCGACGCCAGCTCCGACGTCCGCATCGAGGCCAGCACCGACGCCAGCCCCTACGACAGCACCGCCAGCGTCAACACCCACGCCTGCGCCTACGCCGGTACCTACGCCAGAGTTGCAGGCCGCACCGACGCCAGCTCCGACGTCTCCATCGAGACCAGCACCGATGACAGCTCCTACGCCAGCACCGCCAGCGTCAGCACCTACGCCTGCGCCTACGCCCGTACCCTCGCCAGAGTTGCAGCCAGCGTCGACGCCAGCTCCGACGTCTGCATCGAGGCCAGCACCGACGACAGCTCCTGCGACAGCACCGCCAGCGGCAGCACCCACGCCTGCGCCTACGCCGCTACCCACGTCAGAGTTGCAGCCAGCAGCGACGCCAGCGCCGACGTCTGCGCCAGGAGGACCCCGTGGGGTCCAGAACCAGACTTTTGGTCCGAAATCCAGAATTTCGGGACCAACTCCAGGTTATGGCCTTTTCCCGCGCGTCTCCTACGCCAGCACGCAAGCCACCAACACCACGCCTGCACCCCATGCCGCTACCCACGCCAGAGTTGCAGCCAGATCCGACGCCAGCTCCGACGTCTCCGTCGAGGCCAGTACTAACGACAGTTCCTACGACACCACTGCCAGCGGTAGCACCCACGCCTGCGCCTACGCCGATACCCACGCCAGAGTTGCAACCAGCCCCGACGCCAGCGCAGACGTCTGCATCGAGGCCAGTACCGACGACAGCTCCTACGCCAACACCACCAGCGTCAACACCCACGCCTGCGCCTGCGCCGGTACCCGCGCCAGAGCTGCAGCCAGCTCCGACGCCATCTCCGACGTCTGCATTCACCTTCGACGGTGATGGGGACGGTTACGACGACGATGGTGACGTTCACTGGTTGCCTGTGGCTGCGTCGTCGTCGACATCGAGGCCAGCACCGCCTGCGCATACGCCGGTACCCACGTCAGAGTTGCAGCCAGCATCGACGCCAGGTTCGACGTCTGCATCGAGGCCAGTACCGACGACAGCTCCTACGCCAGCACCGCCAGCGTCTGCACCCACACCTGCGCCGGTACCCATACCAGAGCTGCAGCCAGCTCCGACGCCAGCTCCGACGTCGGCATCTTCGGCAGCACCCCAAACGGCCTCCACAGCGGTATCCACGACAGCACCCATGACTGCATCCACGGCGGCATACACGGCCGTGGCTCCCGCGCTCACGTCCGCACCGACGCCAGCATTGACGACAGGGTCGGCCTCAGTATCGTCGGCGCCGACGGCGGCATCGACGACGAGATCGACGCCATCAGGCACACCCACGGCTATTGGGGCCGCCATGCCACGCCGTATCATGTCCGCCACGTCGACACCTACGCCTGCGCCACGGCCCGCATCGACCCCAACAGCGACGTTAGCACCGACGACCGCATCGACGCCTGCCTCGACGAGCCCTCGGCCATTCACTGTCCTGACGCCTCCCCCAGGTCTGCTGGCGCGGGTGCCGTCTTCAGGCGCACCCTACGCTAGTGGGACCGCCATGTCATGTCATGACACGTCTGCCTCGTCGATTTCATCGTCTGCGGCACTGTCTGCATCGACGACACCATCGACGACAGCACGGACGGCAGCTGTGACGGCCGCATCGGCAGTGCCAGTTTTCGGGCGGCCGCCCACGGCGGCAGCCATGTCAGACTCGCCGGCGGCATCATCGTCGACTTTAGCACCTACGCCCACGACTACGGCGCCACCAACACCAGACCCGCACGCAGCTCCGACACCAGCGACAGCGCCGGCCCCGCGTGCAGCCGAGGCGTCAGCACCAATGACAGCAGCTCCGACGCCAGCATCGGCAGTGTCAGCATCCACGCCTGCCTCCTGGACGGCGACGTCAGAGCCGAAGGCAGCACCGACGTCCCTGTCGACGCCCGCACCGACGCCAGCACTGACGACAGCTCTGGCACCAGCACCTCCAGCGCCAGCGGCCGCCCCCACCACGCCGGCACCAAAGCCAGAGTCACAGGCAGCAGCGACGTCAGACCCGACACCCACCCCGACGTCAACAGTGAGGCCAGCACCGACGACAGCTCCGACGCCAGCACCGCCAGCGCCAGCGCCACCACCCACGCCCGCGCCTACGCCGGTACCCACGCCAGAGTTGCAGCCAGCATCTACGCCAACTCCGCCGTCTGCATCGACGCTCGCATCCATGGCAGCATCGTCCATAGCGTCGACACCAGCACTGCCAGCGGCAGCACCCACGCCCACGTCTACGCGGGCACCAACGTTGACACCAGCACCAACGCCGGCACCGAGCGCAGCCGAGACGTCATCGCCGACGACAACTCTCACGCCAACCCTGCCAGATTCAGCACGCCCTGAGTCGTCCGCGGCGGCACCAAAGGTGGCACCCACGTCGGCCTACGCGGCAGCGTTCGTGGAGCGTGCGTGGTTGGAGGTCATCGAGTGGTACAACGTGGTGTCACCGTCCACGTGGGCCACTCTGTGCGCCACGTACGTCATGTACTACTTCTTCATCGGCTTCCGCGACGAGTGGCGGCGACGGAGCGCAGCTACAGCGCGGCGGCGACGCCGACAGCGCGGCGGCGACGTCGACCGCAGACGCCCTCTAGGCCACCAGACGGCCGCCCAGGGCCGCCCTGGCATCAGCCCCCACACTGCCTCGAGCCTCGGGCCGACCTCCCTGCCAAAACCTGGTGGCACGCCAGCGGGGGCGGCTTCAGCCCCCCTGCATGGCACCACGCCTGCCATGCCTGTCATCGGCCCCCACACTGCCTCAAGCCTCGAGTCGACCCCCCCGCCAAAACCTGGTAGCACGCCAGCGGGGGCGGCTTCAGCCCCCCCGCGTGGCAACGCGCCTGCCATTCCTGTCATCGGCCCCCACGCTGCCTCGAGCCCTGGGGTGGCCTCCCCGCCACAACCTGGTAGCACGGCAGCGGGGCCAGCCTCGGCCGTCTCGCATGCTCACACGCCTGCCCTGGGTCCTGGCTCCCTCGCAACCTCGCGTGTTAGCACCAGCGCTGCCAGCACTAGCACTGTGACTGTACGGGGGCACTTCGAGCGCTTCCTCGGACCGCAACCAGCCACCATCGGTCACCTCCGAGCCGTAAACTGCCGTTTGGCCGCTTGGGTCCCACCACGGCTCCACGCGGGCACAGCGGTCATCGTCCAGGGTCAAGTCCACAACCCCATCAACGGCCTCCGAGGTATCGTACGGGGGCAGTCCAGCGAGCACCCCGGCCACTGGACCGTCACGCTGTCGTCTGGGGGCACCGCCCACCTGAGATGCTCCAGTCTGACCGTCCCTGCACCTGCGCTCCGCGCCGAGATGCCGTGCGTACCACTGAACGTAGCATGATGGTAGTATGTGCAAATCTTGAGTTAACCTTTGTTTCTTGAAAGCCTGTTGTACAGTCGTTGGTGCGTACACTACACACGCAGTATATATGTATTTGTTGTTCCTCCTCCCTGAATGTGGTGACGTTAACCCGGCCGGCCACCTTCGATATCTACTGCTTGGTTTTCAGAGCAAATAGGTGGGACAAAATGCGTTGTACTTTTCAAGAGCGAAGAACGCTGGGGCTTCTCATTCACTTTGCCCTCATCCTGACCAGCGTGGTACGGCCTCGCCCTCGCCGCAAGTGCGCGTCCTGCCTTGCTCACCCGGGCGCTGTTCCCTGGTGTGCCGTGCCTGCTGGCGGGGGTGGCGGCTTCAGCCCCGCCCCACGCACCCGTGCCATCACGCCATGTCTTGTCCGCCATGTCGTAGCGGGTGCATCCGCTGTGAGGGCCTCCTCTGCACCCTTGCACTGTCTCTGCCTGTGCGCATGCTGGGCCATTCACTCCCAGCATGTGCACCTTTTCCTCAGCGCGTCTGGCGCCCTCTGCCGTCCGCCGCCTGGCCGCGGGCTCTGTCACTGTGCGCACTGTGCTGGGCCATGCGGCTCCCAGCTGGTGCACCTTTTCCTCAGCGCGTCTGGCGCCCCTCTGCCGTCCGCCGCCTGGCCGCGGACTCTGTCACTTTCGAGGTCCGCCAATGGGGGCTAAAGGTTAGCTGGCAGCGGCTGGTGCCGCTGTGCTGTCGGCTAGCTTTTGCCGCTCCTGTTGGGGTTCTCGGCTTGTGCGCACTGTGCTGGGCCATGCGGCTCCCAGCTGGTGCACCTTTTCTCTTTTCTCCACAGCACGTGCGGCCCGCGAGCGCCGCGTCCACGGCCTGGGCGAGGGGCGGGGTGCCCCGGTCTCTCGCGCCGCGCAGCGGCGCGGCCAAGCGCCAAACCGGCGGTCCGCCAAGGCCAGCCTTAAGCCACGTTTCTTCACGTCGCCACCGCGTCTTGGGGCCTTCTTCTTCACCGCGGTCTGACGGTGGGGATCTTCACAGTCTGTCCTCCGTCCGTTAGCTTCTCAGACCAATTCGCCTGGGGGCGGGGGGCCTGTTGCCCGCCCTCGTATCTTATGTGCTGCAACCGCCGTAATAGTGTTTTGCGGGTTGTCGCACCGCAGTGCGCCTCGCGGACGGACCCTGGTCCGCCTACTTGTCCGGTCTCTCTCTCTCTCTCTCTCTCTCTCTCTCTCTCTGTCTCGGCTCGAGAGTGCCCTGCACTCATAGCGTAGCCGCGACGCGAAGCGCCCCGCTCTGGAGTCCCGACTCCAGGCCTCGCGAGACCGGAACCGCGCCAGCAGCGCGGTGCTGATTTGCGTCTCATCACTTCCTCAGTGCGACCGCCGCCATGGCCCCCCTGTCTGCGCCAGGCCGCCACCGCACTTTCACGTCTCACCATGCTGTACTACCTGAGCTGCCTGGCCATGTTACTGAACATATGCACCAGGACCTTGTCTTCCGCGTGCCCGTCCTGCACGGGCGCGACCTCCCAGTGCCACCTGGACGCGCCCCACACGTGCCGCGTGCGGATCTTCACGAAGATCTACGTATACTCGGGCACGACGTGTTCCACCTGCGCGCCGAGCTGCGCGCCTACCGAGCCGACCTCCGCGCTCTCCTACCAGGCACCGACGCCAACACAGACGACTCCGCCCAGCACCTGCTCACCTCGGTACGGCCAGGTATCCAGGGGGGGGTCGGGCTCCCGACTGCTGAGGGTGACGGTGCTGAGTGCGGTCGGGCTGTTCCCACGCCTGCCGTCGTCGCGCCGTGCGTGACAAGCAGTCGGCCCCCACCCTCCCCCCGAGAGCGCTCCCGCGGCACGGCCACCGTCAGGCAACCGAGCAACGCCAAGACAATTATCTTGCTGAACTCGTGTACGACAACAAACACACCTTCGGCAATCGCTCTCCTACCGTCGGTTACGGCTTCGTACCATCGGCCAAGGGCAACCAGGAGCGTCGTCAAGGCACATCGTCGACTCCGGCCGGCACGGGGGACAGGGCCCAGCCGCCCCACAAGGGCCGTCAAGGTCGGCTACGCGTTCTTCGGCGTCCTCGGCTCCGCCTGCGGCTTCAAGGGCACGGC
This sequence comes from Prorocentrum cordatum, assembly GCA_963575745.1. Classification (NCBI taxonomy): domain Eukaryota; class Dinophyceae; order Prorocentrales; family Prorocentraceae; genus Prorocentrum; species Prorocentrum cordatum. The sequence continues at coordinate 14,440 of CAUYUJ010006306.1, read as the reverse complement.
GGGCCTGGCCCGCCCCAAACGGGCCCCCATCTCGGCCGTCGTCATGCTCGTCCTTGCATCGACCTCAGCATCGCCACCAGCACTGCCGACCGCATCGACGCAGCCTCGAACGGGCCTTCAAACATCCTCTGTCCTGACCCTCGCCCGGGCCGTTGGCGAGGTGCTGCCTCAGGTGCACCTACGACTATAGGTGCCCGTCCCTGTCATTCTATGACCCGTCCCGCTTGCGAGCGCCAGCGTCTGTGCTATGGCCCCATCGACGTCAAACATCGCGTCAGCCTCGTCCCTCGGCAGCCGCCTCCTCGGCCCACGTCACGACGACCAACCCAAACCCCAGCTCGCCAGACAGCATTGACGCCAGCTCTGACGACGGCACTGCAGTCAGCATCGACGCCAGCGAGTGGTACGAATTCGGCACCACCCTCGCCCCCTCCCTCCCCCCGCCCCGCAGGAGGAGGAGGAGACGATGACGACCACGACGACCTTGACGACTCATTACCGGCGCCGGCGCCGAGGTCAGCACCGACGCTCCCACCGACGGCAGAACGACCACAGTTTCGGCTGTATGGCCACTCGCCGACGGCGCCTTCAGGCCGCCGAAGCCTGGTGACCTACAGACCTCTCCTCGGCATCATCGTCTCTCAGAGTTGCAGCCAGCTTCGACGCCAGCTCCGACGTCCGTATCGAGGCCAGCACCGACGCCAGCCCCTACGACAGCACCGCCAGCGTCAACACCCACGCCTGCGCCTACGCCGGTACCTACGCCAGAGTTGCAGGCCGCATCGACGCCAGCTCCGACGTCTCAATCGAGACCAGCACCGAAGACAGCTCCTACGCCGGCACCGCCAGCGTCAGCACCTACGCCTGCGCCTACGCCCGTACCCACGCCAGAGTTGCAGCCAGCGTCGACGCCAGCTCCGACGTCTGCATCGAGGCCAGCACCGACGACAGCTCCTGCGACAGCACCGCCAGCGGCAGCACCCACGCCTGCACCTACGCCGCTAACCACGTCAGAGTTGCAGCCAGCAGCGACGCCAGCTCCGACGTCTGCGCCAGGAGGGCCCCGTGGGGTCCAGAACCAGACTTTTGGTCCGAAATCCAGAATTTCGGGACCAAGCTCAGGTTATGGCCTTTTCCGTGCAGCTCCTACGCCAGCACAGCCAGCGTCAACACCCACGCCTGCACCCATGCCGCTACCCACGCCAGAGTTGCAGCCAGACCGACGCCAGCTCCGACGTCTCCGTCGAGGCCAGTACTAACGACAGTTCCTACGACACCACTGCCAGCGGTAGCACCCACGCCTGCGCCTACGCCGATACCCACGCCAGAGTTGCAACCAGCCTCGACGCCAGCCCCGACGACGAGATCGACGCCATCAGGCACACCCACGGCTATTGGGGCCGCCATGCCACGCCGTAGCATGTCCGCCACGTCGACACCTACGCCTGCGCCACGGCCCGCATCGACCCCAACAGCGACGTCAGCACCGACGACCGCATCGACGCCTGCCTCGACGAGCCCTCAGCCATTCACTGTCCTGACGCCTCGCCCAGGGCCGCTGGCGCGGGTGCCGTCTTCAGGCGCACCCTACGCTAGTGGGACCGCCATGTCATGTCATGACACGTCTGCCTCGTCGATTTCATCGTCTGCGGCACTGTCTGCATCGACGACAACATCGACGACAGCACGGACGGCAGCTGTGACGGCCGCATCGGCAGTGCCAGTTTTCGGGCGGCCGCCCACGGCGGCAGCCATGTCAGACTCGCCGGCGGCATCATCGTATACGTTAACATGCGTACCACTGAACGTATCAGAGCAAATAGGTGGGACAAAATGCGTTGTACTTTTTAAGAGCGTGTCAGGGCAGTGCTGTGCACAGTGCCCCATGGGCACCCACTGCGACACCCCGTGGGGCAACGACTACAGACCAGCGAAAACACCCTCACAAGTAACACCTACGCCCACGACTACGGCGCCACCAACACCAGACCCGCACACAGCTCCGACACCAGCGACAGCGCCGGCCCCGAGTGCAGCCGAGGCGTCAGCACCAATGACAGCAGCTCCGACGCCAGCATCGGCAGTGCCAGCATCCACGCCTGCCCCCTGGACGGCGACGTCAGAGCCGAAGGCAGCACCGACGTCCCTGTCGACGCCCGCACCGACGCCAGCACTGACGACAGCTCTGACACCAGCACCTCCAGCGCCAGCGGCCCCCACCACGCCGGCACCAAAGCCAGAGTCACAGGCAGCAGCGACGCCAGACCCGACACCTACCCCGACGTCAACAGTGAGGCCAGCACCGACGACAGGTCCGACGCCAGCACCGCCAGCGTCACCACCCACGCCCGCGCCTACGCCGGTACCCACGCCAGAGTTGCAGCCAGCATCTACGCCAACTCCGCCGTCTGCATCGACGCTCGCATCCATGGCAGCATCGCCCATAGCTTTGACACCAGCACTGCCAGCGGCAGCTCCCACGCCCACGCCTACGCGGGCACCAACGTTGACACCAGCACCAACACCGGCACCGAGCGCAGCCGAGACGTCATCGCCGACGACTACTCTCACGCCAACCCTGCCAGATCCAGCACGCCCTGAGTCGTCCGCGGCGGCGCCAAAGGAGGCACCCGCGTCGGCCTACACGGCAGCGTTCGTGGAGCGTGTGTGGTTGGAGGTCATCGAGTGGTACAACGTGGTGTCACCGTCCACGTGGGCCACCTTGTGCGCCACGTACGCCATGTACTACTTCTTCATCGGCTTTCCGCGACGAGGGGCGGCGACGGAGCGAGCTACAGCGCGGCGGCGCGCCGACAGCGCGGCGGCGACGTCGACCGCAGACGCCCTCTAGGCCACCAGACGGCCGCCCAGGGCCGCCCTGGCATCAGCCCCCACACTGCCTCGAGCCTCGAGCCGACTCCCCCGCCAAAACCTGGTAGCACGTCAGCGGGGGCGGCTTCAGCCCCCCCGCATGGCACCACGCCTGCCATTCCTGTCATCGGTCACCACGCAGCCTCGAGCCTCGAGTCGACTCCCCCGCCAAAACCTGGTAGCACGTCAGCGGGGGCGGCTTCAGCCCCCCCGCATGGCACCACGCCTGCCATTCCTGTCATCGGTCACCACGCTGCCTCGAGCCCTGGGGTGACCTCCCCGCCACAACCTGGTAGCACGGCAGCGGGGCCAGCCTCGGCCGTCTCGCATGCCCACACGCCTGCCCTGGGTCCTGGCTCCCTCGCAACCTCGCGTGTTAGCGCCAGCACTGCCAGCACTAGCACTGTGACTGTACGGGGGCACTTCGAGCGCTTCCTCGGACCGCAACCAGCCACCATCGGTCACCTCCGAGCCGTAAACTGCCGTTTGGCCGCTTGGATCCCACCACGGCTCCACGCGGGCACAGCGGTCATCGCCCAGGGTCAAGTCCACAACCCCATCAACGGCCTCCGAGGTATCGTACGGGGGCAGTCCAGCGAGCACCCCGGCCACTGGACCGTCACGCTGTCGTCTGGGGACACCGCCCACCTGAGCTGCTCCAGTCTGACCATCCCTGCACCTGCGCTCCGCGCCGAGATGCCGTCCCCCAGTACGGGCGCACAGACCAAGGCCCAAACTCAGGGACCCCAGCCCGGCCCAGCAGTGGACCCACGCCACCGTACCTCAGCTGCACAGCGCCCTGACGTTACGGCAGCAGTACCCTGCAGGCCACCTGCGCTGACCGTCCCACCAGGCAGCCGCGCCCAGACTGAACGCACAGCTGACTGTGAAGTCGGACTCCGAGACTCACGCGACGACGGCGCCGACGACGACTACCTCCACCAGGGCGCCGACCCTAGCGGCCGCAATTTCCAGGGTGTGGACACGCTGCGAGAGGTCGCGAAGATGCTGTCGCACCTGAAGGAGCAGGACCTGCTCCAACGACTGGAGGCTGAGGAGCGCTCCGACAAGAGGAGGCTGAGGAGGCTGAGGGCCAAACGCAAGGCCGCAGCAGCCGCCGAGGGGGGCGGCGGGGGCGCCGCGCAGGCCCAGGAGGAGCCACCCTACCAGGATGCTCCGGCTCCTGCGCTCCGCCGGGCCAAGCGGATCCTCTTGTCATGGGTGTTGGCCGAGTACCTGCCGCCTCTTGTGGCGGTCCCCGACCGCCGCCCCGCTAGGCACACCCACTGCAAATCTTGAGTTAACCTTTGTTTCTTGAAAGCCTGTTGTACAGGCGTTGGTGCGTACACTACACACGCAGTATTTATGTTTTTGTTGTTCCTCCTCCCTGAATGTGGTGACGTTTACCCGGCCGGCCACCTTCCTTTTCTATAGCTTGGTTTTCAGAGCCAATAGGTGGGACAAAATGCGTTGTACTTTTCAAGAGCGAAGAACGCTGGGGCTTCTCATTCACTTTGCCCTCATCCTGACCAGCGTGGCACGGCCTCGCCCTCGCCGCAAGTGCGCGTCCTGCCTTGCTCACCCGGGCGCTGTTCCCTGGTGTGCCGTGCCTGCTGGCGGGGGTGGCGGCTTCAGCCCCGCCCCACGCACCCGAGCCATCACGCCATGTCATGTCCGCCATGTCGTAGCGGGTGCATCCGCTGTGAGGGCCTCCTCTGCACCCTTGCACTGTCTCCGCCTGTGCGCATGCTGGGCCATTCGGCTCCCAGCATGTGCACCTTTTCCTCAGCGCGTCTGGCGCCCCTCTGCCGTCCGCCGCCTGGCCGCGGACTCTGTCACTTTCGAGGTCCGCCAATGGGGGCTAAGGTTAGCTGGCAGCGGCTGGTGCCGCTGTGCTGTCGGCTAGCTTTTGCCGCTCCTGTTGGGGTTCTCGGCCTGTGCGCACTGTGCTGGGCCATGCGGCTCCCAGCTGGTGCACCTTTTCTCTTTTCGCCAGCCCGTGCGCCCGCGAGGCACCGCGTCCACGGGGCCTGGGCGCGGGGGCGGGGGGTGCCCCGTCTCTGCGCGCCGCGCAGCGGCCAAGCGCCCAACCGGCGGTCCGCCAAGCCGCCTTAGCCACGTTCTTCACGTCGCCACTCGCGTTTGGGCCTTTTTCTTCACGCGGTCTGACAGGTGAGATCTTCACAGTCTGTCCGCCGTCCGTAGCTTCAGACGCAATGCGCCGGGGGAGGGGGCCTGTTGCCCGCCCTCGTATCTTAAGGCTGCACCGCCGCTAATAGTGTTTTGCGGGTTGTCGCACCGCAGTGCGCCTCGCGGACGGACCCTGGTCCGCCTACTTGTCCCCATTTTTTTTTTTTTTTTTTTTTTTTTTTTTGGGGGGTTTTGGTGTTTGTTTTTTTTTTTTTTTTTTTTTTTTTTTTTTTTTCTCTCTCTCTCTCTCTCTCTCTCTCTATCTCTCTCTCTCTCTCCTCCTTTTTTTTTTTTTTTTTTTTTTTTTTTTTTTGTTTTTTTTTTTTTTTTCTTCCCCTTCTTTTCCTATTTTTCTCTTTTTTCTTTCTCTTGCTCTTTCGCTTTCTCTTTCTCTTTCTCCTTCTTTCTCTTTCTCTTTCTCTCTCTCTTCCTCTTTCTCTGTCTCTTTCTCGTTCTCCTTCTCGTTCTCGTTTTCGTTCTCGTGTCGTTCTCGTTCTCTTCCTCCTTCTCTTTATGTTTCCCTTTCGCTTTTTCTTTCTCTATTTTTTTTTCTTTTTTTCCCCTCTATCTCTTTTTCTCTTTCTCTTTCTCTTTCTCTTTCTCTCTCTCGTTCTCTTTTTCTTTCTCTTTTAATTTCTCTTTCTCTTTCTCTTTCTCTTTCTCTTTCTCTTTCTCTTTCTCGTTCTCGTTCTCGTTCTCGTTCTCGTTCTCTTTCTCTTTCTCTTTCTCTGTTTCTTTTTCTTTCTCTTTCTCTTTCTCTTTATTTGTCTCTGTCTCTTTCTCCTGTCTCTTTCTCTTTCTCTTTCTCTTTCTCTTTCTCTTTCTCTTTTTCTTTCTCTTTCTCTTTCTCTTTCTTTCTCTCTCTCTCTCTCTCTCTCTCTCTCTCTCTCTCTCTCTCTCTCTCTCTCTCTCTCTCTCTCTCCTCTCTCCTTTTTTTTTTTTTTTTTTTTTTTTTTTTTTTTGTTTTTCTCTTTTTCTCTCTCTCTCTCTCTCTCTCTCTCTCTCTCTCTCTCTCTCTCTCTCGCATTTTTTGTTTTTATGTTTCCCCCTCTCCCTCTCTTTCTTAACATCCCGATTGCAGTTGCAGCCGATCGGCGCAGAAGCACTTCCCGCCATGGCAATAACGGCGCAGAAGCACTTCCGCCATGGCAACGAGAAGTGCGCCTCCAAGTCGCCGCTCGAACCTGGGCAAGAGACTGTTTCAGGAGGAACGTGAATATGAACAACAGTGTGAGCAACTGCGCATTTTGCCGATCAATTGGGCTGCGAAGGCTCCCCTTCTCTACCTAGATCTGGCAGCATATTGGTTATCGGCCGAAAGTTCTGTTATTGATGAAATTGGTACCATCAGATAAGGAAGCTATGTCACAGACTTCCATGGGTGATGTGCGACCAGAATAAGAATCACGCCACGGCTTGAATGTGGGCGTTCCTGGAGCAGATTCAGCCGACCATCTCGGATATCCGAGTCAAAGCCCCCATTCCATGACCAGCTGGAACATTTCCTTCGATGGCGAGCCTCCGAAGGTTCAGGGCGACAAGGAACTCCCCTGGTACGAGGGCGGTGGGCAAGATCCTGTTCCGATCGCTGATCAACCCGAAGCCCCCGTCGATCTCTCGGATGGCGCGCACTTCGTGGAGTCGATCGTCAGAGGGGAACTTCTCGCAGATCGACGCCGAAACATTCCCCTACCGTGAAGCTCACCAGCCGCATGAAGGAGGAGACGAGACCTATGGCATTTGATCCCCGGTCCCGTTGGGCGACTATCGGCCCCCCGCGCTGGCGCCCCTCGCGTATGGCGACGAAGCCGCGATTCCATCCGATGGCTCATTGGGGTGGGGTTTGGAGGAGATCGTGGAATATGGACTCGTTGGCGGCCCTGACAGGGCAGCGAGCAAGCGAAGACGTGAGGCGGTTTGTCCTCCCGTGGTATCGCCGCTCGGTGGGCGGATCAGATCCGACGGCGCCCCCGAGTGCGGCCCTGGGCCCGCTCCGGGGGGGGCCTGGGGGCTATGCGCCCGGGGCCCCGCCGCGCCCTCCCCGGGCGAGTCGTCGACCGTCAACCTCGATGCCCGAGACGCCTGACCCATGGGCCCGCTCTCCCCGCAAGAGGGGCCCCGAGAGGGGCAGGCCTTGGCCCAGGGCCACGGTCGGACGCGTCCGACCTGTCCATCCTGGCAGGAGGTAGAGTGCATTCAGCATGCGCGTCAACGCCAAATGTGCCAGTTACGGGCGGAGATGCGTCATAGTTCCTGAATTCCGATGTCTTGCTGTTTCGTGGCAGTGCAAGAAACCAGTCTGTTACGAATGCTCGGGCATCTGCGGCCTCTGCAATGTGAACTTCTCGCGTGCCGCATGCGCCGCTCCGATTGCGCGTGACTGCGCAGGTTTACGCGTGAACGAATGGCGAGAGATCGAGGAACGGAAGGGGTTTGACACCGTGGAGGCCAGCGAGAGAGACGTAGCTGAGATGCGCAGTTAACGCAGTCGGAGATGCAACGACAAGCAGTCGCTACCGTTCAAGTGGAGCGAGACCAGGAGGCAATTGCGAGTGCCGCGCGGTTCTTGGGGGGGCGTCAGCAGGTGGTGGCCGCCGAGCAGGCCTAGCAGCGACGGCGGAGATGGGGGGGCTCGCGAACGGGCTGGAGGCAACAGTTGCTTCCGGGCGCCGTGCGCAACTTCAGGGAAGACACCATGCTGAAGAAGCGAGGCGCGCTGTCCGGGGGGCCGGCGAAGCTCGGCGTGGGAAAGATGCAACTAATCGAAGCGCGCGCGGAAGAGAAAGTCGCGTCGAGTGCGCGCGAGGCGGAACAGAAGGCCGTTCAGACATAGGAGAAACGGGAGGCTGAACGGGACAAACTGTGTCGAGAGCTGAGTGGGCACCATAGACAGTGGAAGCCGATCGGGGTGTCCCCTGCAGCGTCATCGGGGGCCGGGTCAGCAGCAGAACGGAATGCTGCCGCTGTGCAAGTTCCACCGTTGCTAGCGCCGCCAGCGGTTGGGGGGCCCGTTTCGCAGAGGGGCGCAGATCGCAGCCCTTGTTCGGGGGCCTTGTGGTGTTTCTTATGCTCTATGGTGGCTCCTCGCGACGGCGCCTTATGCAATGGGGGCGTTTGTGGCGAGCGCTTCGCGCCGCGCGGCGGGCGCGACGTGCGTGCGCTGCGATGGGGGAGATGCAGCTGCGAGAGACGGCGCAGCTGAGGGGGGAATTCAAGAGAAGTGGGGGGCGTCAGGCGAGGAAGAAGCTCGAGGGGCAGAATGCCTCTGTGTCTATGCCAAGGGCCGGCTCTCGTGACCGCTTATCTCGGCCCGTGCCCGGCCGCGGCAATGCCTCGGGAGTTGGCGACCGCCGGGCCTGGAGCGCAGAATCGAAGAGGCTGCTCGAGTTTGAGAAGGCCGCGAGAGCCGAAAATGAGAGACTACAGGAAATGCTCGAACAGGGTATGCAGCGGGAAGAGGACCGCGCAAGGATGCGCGCTGAGCGTAAGGGCATCCATGAGATGCGCGAAAAAAGAAACGAGGTGGCTGTTGATTTGCTGCGACAGACCCACAAAGAGAGGGCAAGGCCGAACATGATTTTCGGGTACAGAAGGACTTGGATTCCATGCCGGAGCCAGTTCGCGCCAGTATTGGACCTCTTCCCCAGGGTGCGCGCCGCCGGGGCCGTGGGGATTCCGAGCATCTTCCGGCAGGAGATCGGAAATCTGCCGCGACTCCCCCGAGGATGGCACCAGTGCCGAAACATCCGGGCTCGGGCCCTCCAGGCGATGGCGGCGGAGATGATGGTGATGATGATGTTGGGGTATGATGGGGATTCCTGACTTGAAGACGAAGGGCGCCCAACGCCTGATGGAGAAGGGGCCGCGGCCCGAACCGTCGGCGCCGGCGTGGCGGAGGACCGCTTGATGGGGATCCGCCAGGAGGCGGCGGCGGCGCCCCCTTCCCGTTGAAGGATGTTGTCCCCGCCACCGCTCAATATTGGAATGGCGCAGGCAAGACGGAGAAAATAGTCTTGGAGGCGATTCCCGACGTTGGTAGCTACAGGCGGTGGCGGCGTCATGTGGTTCTGGGCTGTAGCATCGGCTTCGCCGAACTGCGAGGAAGCTGTCAGCTGGGTAGCGGGCGCGTTCGATCTTGAGAACAGTGAAGCGAATGCGCTGAGAGACTTTGGTCACGTCGTCTGGCTCGACCTGATCATCGCGGCCGACCTTATGGCAAAAGTCAACAATATAGTTTGGGACAGGTGCTCGTTGTCTCAGCTCCTTCATCTTGCGAGTGAAATAGAAAGTTTGACATCTCCTCGCAAGCCGCCAGATGTATGATGAAAGGTCGTGAGATTTTGCGTAATTGCCGTGCGTGTGACTACTCGCCATTGCCGCGATCAGGTGTGCGCGTGCGCGGACCTTGTGGAGATTCAGATCCGTGTCGCGGGCAAGGAAGCGGATGGCGACATTCCACTTTTACGATGAGTGGGGGGATGGGGGAATTTAGCGAGATGGAGGAATTGAGCGGCGCTTTCCGCCCCGCAATGCGAGCGCATTTCTACCGCCATATATAACAGTGCATGCATTGCACTCTTGTGATCTATGATCATTGCAGCGATGTGTACGGTACTGGGGTGAAGAATTATGAATGGTTGCTATCGCGGGTTAGTGATTTTATGCGCAAGGGGCGAGGACATATCATCCGCGAAATGCAGCGGGGGATTTTGAATGCCCGCGGCCATGGGGGCGGCTGAGGGGGCGGGGGCGCCGGCATAGGCGGGCGACGCCTATGTGAAAGATGGTCGCGTCAAGAAGTCGGCTCCATGCGACAAGCTCCATCGGGGCAAATGTCCGCGTGCCCGAGCACAGTGTCAATGCCTGCGCCCGAGAGGAAGTTGTGGCCCCGCCGCTCCAGCAGAGGCTGCGTCTGCTCAGGCGGGCAAGGGCGGCGGTGAGAGCAGCGGGGGGGAAAAGAGGGGTAGCGGGAAAGGGGGCGGAAAGGGTAATGGGAAAGAGCGCGACAGGAGCCCGGAGCGCCCCGCTGACCGAACCAGAGATGGCGGTGAAGACGGGGGCCGATCGCAGCGCCGCGCCTTCAGCATCGGCGCCGTTGAACGGTCTTTGCTATGCGTTTAGCCGTGGTGAGTGTCCCTTGTCTTCCGAGAAGTGCCCTCGCGAGCGCGGGCAGGCTGCGCGGGGGGGTCTCTCTCGCGATAAGTGCGAGGCGCGCGTGGGCATGATTGGCAATTCTCTCCCTTGCAAGCGTGGCAGGGGCCAGGGGCCTGCCGCAGCCTGCGCCCGCGCGGGGCAACGACAAGGATAAGTCGAAGGTGTGCGGCAATATCATTGAGAAATGACAGTGCTGGAGGCACCTGGCCAGGACCTGCCCACTCGGAAAGGATTGTTGGGGCAGGAACAATGCCCTGGGACATCCGTGACCTGAGTGGCCAGCGTCCGGCGACTGTGTCACCGGCGCCAGCCTAGAGGAGGCCGGGGTGGATCGCTATTGCCTCGCCCCGATTTCGGGGGCGCCGCTGTGCGCAGCGTCCGCAGTTTCCTGCGCTGGATCAGGATTCCAAGGCCGCCATCGGGCAGAATGGCCAGGGCGAGACTCTCGAGGGGTGTGGGCAAGATGCGGATGGCCGCGCATCTGAACGCGATATTGACAGCCTGGCTGCGCCGGCACATGAACAGGGTAGGGGCGTGGACGACCTGCGCGTGAAGTTGTTGAGGTGTCTCCAAGCGGGCGGCGTGGCGGCGCTTCTGGGGCAGTCTCTTGAACTGCCGGGGGACGGGGCCGACTCGGAGCGCATAGATCAGAGCGCGCCGCAGCTGGCCACTGACACTCTTCGGCCGATGCGCAAAGAGACGAGGTTGATACCAAGTGCATGGGGAAATCCTTCCGAGTTTAATTTTCAGTGGGCTGAGAGGCGCGCGCGCGGTGAAGGTTCATGAGCAAGTGGCCTTCGATGAGGCCGTTGCCCTGGAGCAGGAAGTCTGGCGAATGTGGGCTGGCTGGGAACAACAGTCCGACGGCGAGCTCAGCGACGCCGTCATTGGACGTGATGGCGAGTGTATCGCTGCTGCGTCTGCTAGGAAACAACGAAAGGCAAAGAGACATGAGATGGCCGGCCCCGACCGCCTTGGACCCGCGCGGTTTCTCGTTGATGCGGGCTGCGGGTTGAACTTGGTTCTTGTCAAATACTTGCGAGAAGCAGGAGCGATTGACAGGATCTCTCCGCTGGCCGCCCCCATTGCCCTGGAGGCGGCGGGTGGCCAGTCTAGAGGTTCGCGGGGTTCTTGGCGAGCCAGCGCGCTCGCGACAAGTCGGCCGAGTGCGTGGTTGCTTTCCTCGTGGACCTCGGGGCGCCCGCCGAGATGCTGGCGTGCATCTATGCGGACGCGGCGCCCGCGTGGGGAAGGGCCTGCAAGTCGCTGAATGCGCATCTTCTGAGCGAGCCTATGACTGCGCATGATTCCACGCAGCCCGCGAACAAGAAGCATAACTCGGCGGTGGAGAGAGCCGGCGCTATCGTGCAGGACGGGGCCCGAACCCGTCTCATGGCCGCAGGGCTGCCGGCGCCGTGCTGGTGCTTGTGCCGCGTGCTATAGTGCGCGGGAGAGATGCGAACGGTTCTGCGTGGAGCAAGAGATGGCACATCCGTTGACGGGTCTGTAGCGCCGCTAGGTTCTGCCGCGGGGCACCCGCCGCCCCTTGAGCCCCGAGTTGAACGAGCCAAGACGGGCTCGCGGACAAGAGTTGGCATCTACTTTGGCTATGTCCATCATGCGGGGGGGGCGAGTCGGACCCGACCATTGCCGCGTGCCTCTTGATCGGGTCGAGACGGAGCAGCGGGCGCCGAGCTTCCGGGAGCTGCTGTTCATTTCCCGTTGAGGAAGGCTTGTGGCGTTAAGTTAATGACGATGCCATCGGTCAATTTGGGGGGCCTGTTGTTTGGGACACGCTCCTGAAGGCAAACAAAAGAAGCCCTTGGGCGGCAGCTGGTCGTCCGGGAGGGGGGGCCCGCATCGTCTAGCGGACCGGGTGGAAGCGAGGCCGCGGTCGAGATCCCGCCACCTCCTGCCCGTGGCGAGGGGGCGGGAGAGGCGGCCGTGGAAGTGGCGGGGGAGGGCCTGACGGACAACGAAGGGCCCTTTGGACCCCTTCCTGCCCCGCGGTAACTAGGCGGAGAGCCGTGCATTATGTCAGCGCCATGGGGGGCTCATTTGCTGAGAGAAGTTTTTTGTTGTAAGGCGATCCAATTCCTTGGCCGCCCTGGGCGGGGGGGGGGGCGAAATTTGGGCAAGTCATGGCGCGAGCCGCCCGGAATCTTAAAACGGGTGAATATTTCGCGCGCAACGTCGCCATTGTCGGCGAGACGCGCCAAGATTTCAGTCCGCCTCTACCGTTGACGGGCAGGAGGCAGACGACGCAGATGCGCGTGGTTTTCTGTTGCTACCCGCGATGCCGGACCCCCGAAGTTGGAGGCGGAGGTCCCAGTGCTTGGCAAGGCTTGGCTGAAGAGGACTCAGAAGTTCTCGACAACTGCAGGCATTCACCCAGATCGGTTGTGGAAGATGGCAGGCCCAGCTAGGGCAGGAGCGACTGCTGAGTTTAAGGCAGAAGGGGCGGGATTCTATGGGCTCGAGGATCCAGGCCCGAATGCTGTCCTGCTGTCAGAGATCGGCGTCGCCATCCCGCGACCCCCAGTCAAGTGCGTCATGTGGGCCGTGGGCGAGGAGCTCCCATCCCCCGTTGCGCTAGGTGGCCATGCCCATGACGTTGCGACAAACGATGATGGACATGTTGTTCGTGATAGCGTGAATGGCGTGGGCGCTGACCTCGGCCCCACTCCTGGAACTGAGGCTGCAAGGGGCGTCGCGGGCTTGACCGGCGCGGCGGCGGTCGGTATGCGCCGCGTTCCTCGCGCGCCCCTGAAGTTGCAGGATGCGAGCTGTTTCCAGCGCTGGGAGAAGGGGCTGGGAGTCGGGCCGTGCTACAACCTCTTCGCGGACAAGTGTGATCGATGTGACGAGTCAGATCCGTTCACTATTCCGCCCAAGTGGGTCGCGGATCTGTCCAGTGCTGCTTGCGTCGCCAGACCGGCTGCCGAGGATGAGGCGGCGAACAGCGAGGGGGCCGCCGCTGCCTTGAAGAAGGAATGGGATAGGCTACGTGAAATTAACGCGTGGGGCGAAAGCAAAGTGATGGAGCTGAGTCAGGTGCGGAAGATGATGCGAGGTGATGCCTTCCACATTGGCCAGCTCTTTGCCATCCCCGTCGGAAAGAACGCAGAGCTAACAAGGAGACATCAGGATAATATCTTCAAGGGGCGTGTTGTTTTGGACTGATCCGACGTCATTGAATGTAGAAGTATGTCAAGTGCTCTTGTCCTGCCACGATGCAGGCGGTCAAAGCCACCGACGCCGTTGCATTCGTCCCGGGGCACGACATGCAACGGGCTGATGCACGTCGGGCGTTTGCTCACTGTTGGGAGGGGTGCCTGCGTGGGTTAGACTACCGAAGGATGCATGGCCTCAGAGTTGGGCGGGTATGTATGACCCGGTATGCCCTCTGCGATTGGCGTTATTCGGCCCCCCATGGCGCTGGGGGGCATTGCGTAAACCATTGCGAGGCACGTGTCATATGTAAGGGTTTTGAACCGATCCCGTCGTGGCGCAGTTGTTATTGCCGCCTGGAGCTGACGCTCTTCTTGATATTGTATGTTGATGATTCAAGTTTGCCGGTTCGGCCGCAAACGTGCAGACAGGTTGGACCTTCGTCCTGGGTCCTTCAGAGACCGCGCCCAAGGGCGCCGATGTGGACCCGCCTACGCCTGTGGGGCGATACTTGGGTTGCGAGCGTAGACTCTCTGAAAGGTGGATCGATTGGTGCGGCGCAGATCCCACTGCTCTTCCGCCCCCGAAGATAAAGAAGTCGAGGGGCACAGCGGCGGCGAGCCCGGCTTCTATGACCCCAGCTTGGCCATGGCCGCAGGGGCGACTCCAGTGTATGCCGATAGGTCGTGCCCTGTGCTGCCGGGACAGCGTGCCTGGGCGTGGTGCGACGCCGATGCAGGACTAGACCATCGTTGCCATCTGGGCCTGATTGGAAATCAGTCGTTCGAAGAGTTATCGTGGATTGCGACGCGCGGGGGGAGATGCAAAACCTATCGAACCGACAAGATTTCAGCAGAGAAAGGATCTATGCCGAGCTTCCGGGGGGTGCTATGGGCCCCGGGAGCAGTGCAACGCCGCTGTTTTACCAATCCGCGGGCGACGACGCGCGGTTTCCGGGGGGCGACGAGCGAGCGGCTGCTCCCTTTCAATCTGCCATGGAAGCTCCGATGAGCGAGAAGGTCCACGCCCGCTGGACCGGCAGAGATGACCGATG
>CAUYUJ010006305.1:0-54621 GCA_963575745.1 Prorocentrum cordatum | reverse complement strand
CCCCTGCGTTGTAGTTTTTTGACGACGGGCGTTTCGCCAGGTTTCGGGCCCCAGGACCCTCACAGATCGATCGGGCTCGAACAATCACGCAGAAAGATGGGCTCTAGAGTTCCGGTCGTGCTTTTTGGCGATGTTCAATTCTTTTCCGCGGCGTCCTGCGCACCTGAGGGATCCAGCGGAGCACCGCTTCTCTCAAGACGCTCCCTTGGGTGCTGCCGCACACACAGCCGTCGCCACAGCCTGACCCCCCAACTGGGGTCTGGCTGAGCGCCTGTCTGAAAGGACTCATCTTCTTATGCTCGCTCCGAGCGCGCTGCCAAACACATAGCCGCAGTTGTCCTGCGCTCGTGGTGGGTGCAGCAGCAGACCGCCACCTCACGCTGACCCAAAACAATGCGCTCTCTCCCATAATCGCTTCCAAGCGCACAGCTGTCGCCGCTGCCCTGCGGTCCGGAGGGTTTACAGCAGGGGCGCCGCTCGCACGGACCCGAAGTGATGCTCCCTGCCCGTTGGGAGCTGCCACAAGCACAATCGTCACCACGGTCCTGTGCCCCTGGGGGCCCAACGGAGCACACCGCTTACGTGGACCCAAACTATTACATGTTCTCCCATGGGTGCTACAGGCCTCGGAAAAAAATAGCGAACACTCATGCCACATTCATCTGTGAACGCCTCCCCCTCCCCCCAATGTTCAAAGTTGGCGGTGGGTCTGATGAGTTGCACCTCGACCGCAGTCTCCCCCGCGCGTGCCAACCTTGAGTTTGGGGTGCAGGGGGGGTGCTCACTAATTGTTTCCCTCTACCGTACTACACAAGAGAAAACCCCAATCAGTGGATGGTTTGAAGATTTGGTGCGAGGATGAGAACGACCGTGAGGTCGGCAGTGAGTTCCATAGTGCGATCGGTAGTGAGACTTGGCATCGCTCGGACGTGTGCTTTTTTCTTTCGGCGAGGGCCATCGAGGAGCATCCTTGATCATTTGGCGGAAAAACCACGCACGAAATCGAAAAAAACACAGGGAATGGACGTCCGAGCGATGGCGAGTGGGATCGATTGTGAGATCGATCTCACTCTTTCGATCGACCGAGCCCAGAACCGGGAACCCGTGAACCCGGCGATCGGGAACGCGGAACCGGGCACCCGGGAACAGGAATGGAACAGGGAACCTGGGAACCCGGAGCAGAGAGCCCGGGAACCCAGCGGGCTACCGAAAGCGGCCGCCCATTTCCGCCAAATCCTCCTTCCAGTGCAAGCGCTGCTCGGGGAACCACATATACACCCTTGGTAAACTTCCTGTTCGGCTGGGGGGCCCAGCCGGGTGCCCGTCTCACGCAGGCCCAAATTCTTGACGGTTCGCGTATCCCCGCAAACCTGTCACTCTAGCGCTGGCTCGGCGTAGTGGCCTCTTCCTTTTCCCCCCAACAAAAATATCCCCGCAAACCCGTCCAGAAACGATGCCCAGGGGAGTTGTCTAGAGGAGAGGCGTAGGTAAGCACATAGTGAAGCACAGCGGCCAACAATCGTGGAATATCGTAGAATCAGAGACGTCGGGTAGCCTCTTGGAACCACCATGGGGTCATTTTGGAAGCCTCTGTGGCTTTCTTAGGGCCCCCCATCCTGACGTGAGAAGACAACTCGTTGACGTTGCTTCATGGTTTGGGAAGAATTCGGGCCTCTCGGTGGTGTCCTTGGGAAGATCCGTGGCCACTTGGAGCCGTTTTCGGGCGGTCCCAGAGCTCAGCGTAGGCATGTGAGAGGTTACAGTGAGCCATCTTGGGCTAAGGTGCGCCATCTTGGAGGCCATCTTGGATTATCTAGGGCCATAGTGGGCCATCTTGGATACTTTAATACCTCGCGGCGACTCCCACCGACGCCCAAAGGTCTGTCACGTACCCTCTCCCCCCAAGATGCTGCTAAACGACCAGCTGTCATCACTTTCCAGTGCCCTCGGGATCCGACGGAGTGCCGTTTCAGGTGGACCCAAACAACTTGTTGCCTCGCTGTCCATGAATACTCCCAAGAATGCAACTCTCGCGATGCTCCTGCGCCGTCGGGGTTCAACAGACGGCCGTCCCACGCAGACCTCATCATGATCTTTGCCCCTCTGGATGCTGTCACGAGCGCAACTTTCGCCACCCCTTTGTGCCCAGGAGGTTTCCAGCAGAGTTCCAGCACATAGACCCCATCGGGCTCTCGCTCCCCAGAGTGCTTCCTGCGCGACGGACGAGAAGAGGGGAGAGGAGGAAAGGGGAGGGATAATGAGGAGGAGGAGGAGGAGGAGGAGGAGGAGGACGAGGAGGAGGAGGAGGAGGAGGAGGAGGAGGAGGAGGAGGACGAGGAGGAAAGAGCGGCGCCCAGCAGCCGATTGCCTCGTCGGTGCAGTGAAGGCTGTCTGACGTAGACATGTCGCCTCTGTATATCCGCAGAAGGCCCAGCAGGGTAGCGCCTGGCGCGGGGCCAATGATAACACCGCGGCCCAAGACGTTGGCAGCCGCGGCGCTCGCGAGGCGCGTGTCCCCGGCGGCCTCGGCGAGGCCGAGGCGCGAAGGCTTGCCGTCGAGAGGCCGCGCCCGCGCCGGCAGGGTCGTCGTCGTCGTCGACGTGGTCGTCGTCGTCGTCGTCGTCGTCGTCGTCGTCGTCGTCGTCGTCGTCGTCGTCGTCGTCGTCGTCGTCGGCTTCGTTGCGCGCCTCGAGCCACGGCGGCCTGGGCCGGCGGGGCGCCCTTCTCCAGGGCGCGCCGGGCGCGGGGGCGCGAAGAGGGCGCCCCGCGCGCCGCGCACCGCGGGGGCGCGGCCGGCGAGGCGAGGCGCCCGGGGTGCGCTTCCTGCTCTTCGGGGGCGGCAGAGAGGGGGGTGATGGCTAGGGGGGGGGGGATGTCATGGCGGGGGCCGCGACATCTCCCCGGATTTCCTGGCGCCTCTTCTTGTTTCGTGACGTCCCTGGCCCCCCCGCTGGGCCGCGCACGTGCCGCCGGTCATGGTTTGCACCCCCCCTCTTGGACACCCCCCTCTTGGCCGCTCCCGAGCTTCTTGTGTTGGTGCGCTCGGGTGTGCCACGAATCGCTGTTTCCTGTGGCAGACGACACTCGGGAACTCGTAGGTCAGATTTCGGAGATTCATGGTCCGAATTCCGAAGTTTCAGGAATTCATAGCTCGAATTTCGAGAAGAGCCCACCAAGAATCTTGGTGGGCCCTTTTCGCAGCAGCCCTCCAGGTCGAGGCCCGGGAGCTGGCCCACCACCGCCGTGCCACGCAGGGGCGGCTGGAGGACCTCCGCGCGAGGAGCGCGGAGCTGGAGGCGGGCCGGGCAGCTTCCCTCACCGCGCTGGGCGGCGCCAGCCGCGTGCCCGAGCAAGTGGGTACGATCCGCCAGAAGAGTATATAGTTACACAGGCACGCTCCACTTGGGCCTCAAGAGGGAGGATGGCGGTGCAGAAATCACCGTTGTCTGCCAGCGGCTTTGTAAACAGCCGCCCTCCCTGCAGGCACATGCAACATTCGTCGGAGGGTGACGGTTGTGTAATATCTATATGTATAACTATCTATATATCTGTATATATATATATCAATCGATATATCTACATATATACATATATATATATATGTCTAGCTATCTATATCTCTCTCTATATATATGTGTATACCTATCTATCTATATATCTATCTATCTATCTATCTATCTATCTATCTATCTATCTATCTATATATCTATCTATCTATATCTATATATGTCTATCTATCTATCTATCTATCTATATCTATATATATATATATATATCTATCTATCTATCTATCTATCTGTATGAGGCGTTCCAGAGAGGGCCTCGTCTTTGAGGATCGAACGGATTGGCATCTCTTCCTCGGCGGACGGCGGCGGAAGGTCGGCGTACGTACAACGAGGCCGCCTCCGCCGGCGGAAGGCGGCGGAAGGCCTGCGGAAGCCCGCGGAAGTAGAAGATGGGCCCGAAGAGATGGACATGGTTTTGGGTTCAGGGCTTCTGGAATCGGTCGCACATGTACAGTGCCGTTTTCAATACATTCTCCGCGTGCGGATCATGTATTAAAATGCAGGGACTTAGTATTAAAAAACAACGATGGGTTCATGCATAAATCTATCCATACATTAATAATGTATTACACATCCTATATTACACATCCTATATTTTTAAGGATCCTGTATATCAAAAACTGCCCTGCATATTATATATATATATATATATATATATATATATATATATAATTATAATAAATATATACATATATAAATATATATATAGAGAGAGAGAGAGAACTATGTATGTATGTATGTATGTATGTATGTATGTATGCATGTATGTATGTAGGTAGGTAGGTAGGTAGGTAGGTAGGTAGGTAGGTAGGTATGGATGTTTGTTTGTTTGTATGTATATATACACACGTATATTCCCATTCATTTGCTTTTATTGCCCACGACCCCCTCCCGAAATCGACCCCCCCGAATCCCCGGGACCCCCCGGACCTCCCAGAGCCGTGGCCCCGGGGACCCCCTGGACGCCCCTGCAGGAGGCCCCCCGGGCGTTTCAGAGCTCCTTGAAGCCCTTACTGGGCCTCGGCAGCGGGCCCAAATCGGTCAGAAGTCAGGCAGTGCCAAGGGGGGTCACCACTGGGGGGGTCGCCAGCTTCTCCTGGAAATCGAGGTTCCAGGATGGAGAGTCGAGGGGTCGAGGATGTTCTTGGACGTTTCTTTGCTTTTTCGGGGCTCTGGGGGGCCCAGTTCTCGACCAAGTTTCGAGGAAGTGGCGTTTCCTCGAGGAAGTGGCGACCCCCCTAGTGGTGACCCCCCTTTGCACTGCCCCAAGAAGGGCGGCCGAACGCCCCCTCGAGGGCCCCAAGAGGCCCCTGACACCTACCAGACGCCCGAGGACGACACGAAGACGACCCCCAAGAGGCCCTAAAACTCAAAAAACATTGATTTTCCACGATTTTCGCATGATTTTGGGAAGTCTTCTGTCTTCGGGGCGTCCGAGTGCTTGATTTTGCATGATTTTTGCATGATTTTCAAAGTTTTTACTGTTCTTCTGTCTTCTGGGCGTCCGAGCGCCTGGGAGGCTCAAAAATCGCCCAAGAACCATCCGAAATGGTTTCCAGGCAGTCCAGGAGAGCCCCAAGGCGGCACAACAGATCTCCAAGATGGCCTAAGAGAGCCCCATGACGGCCCAAAACGGCCCCAAGACGCCCTCCGAAGCATTCCAAATCGTCACCCGGTCGTTCAGGGAGACCGCGGTTGGAGGCAGGGTGGCCCGAGGAAGCCCCAGGAAGGCTTAAGGGAGCCTGAACAATTTTCGTGATGCCCCCATAGGCTCTCCAAGGAGGAGCCTCCGCAAAAAGAGCTGAGGAGGATGGGGAAGAATTCGCAGGGTAGGGCAATAATCATGTAAAAGAATCATGGAGCCAGGATGACGAATCACATTATTATAACGGCGATGCCGGAAAAATAAAACAATGGGTTATCGCTAAAGTGTTTGCTTGACCTTCCTGCCATTCCGCTTGCATGCAAAACTTCAAGGACCAAGGTGCATGGCGCGAAGCGCCAGTGCAGTCGCGTATATATGTATACATGTACATACATATATGCATACATACATACATACATACATACATACATACATGCATGCATGCATGCATTCATGCATGCATGCATGCATGCATGCATGCATGCATGCATGCATGCATGCATGCATACATACATACATACATACATACATACACGTGGCGTAGACGTGCAACCACGCGTGCCGGTACGCGCGAGAGTGTGCATCGATCTGGTTTGGTTCATCGTCGTTTGGTCCCTCCCTCCGTCGCAGCTTTGGCGCGCGTCGTCTCTGGAGGAGGCGTGAACGACACTGTTAATACTTACGCCCGCTTGGCTGATGACGGCTTGCGGTGCGGGGGGAACATCATTGAAACCAGCACGGTTATTACCACTTAGCTCCGGAGTGAAGTCATTATTTCCTTTCGTATTGTTGCCAGCTTGAAGACGCCTTACCTCCAGAATTAAGTCACTCTGTGAGTGGTGTTTCCACCGGGCCGCAAAACCGTTTCACTCTGGAGTTAATTGCTTCCACTGGGCCGCGCCAGCCCTTCACTCGGCCAGGAGAAAAACCGAGAAAGGAGGATTGCAAAAGAGACTGCAGAGAATCGAAAGGAAAAGGGAGGGAAAAAGGGAAAGGGACGGAAAGGGGAGGGAAACGCGAAGGACAGAGGAGGAAAAGAAAGGGA
Source organism: Prorocentrum cordatum (assembly GCA_963575745.1). Lineage (NCBI taxonomy): Eukaryota > Dinophyceae > Prorocentrales > Prorocentraceae > Prorocentrum > Prorocentrum cordatum. Next base: position 48,365 of record CAUYUJ010006305.1, on the reverse strand, counting down.
AACGGGAGGAAAAGGGAGGGAAACGGGAGGGAAAAGCGAAGGACAGGAGATGTAAAGGGAGGGAAACGGTAGGAAAAGGGACGGATAAGGGAGGGGAAGGGAGGGAACGGGGAGGGAAAAGTGAGCGAAAGGCAGGGAAAAGGGAGGGACAGTGATGAACATTGAAGGCAAAAGGGAGGGAACAGGGAGAACAAAGGTAGGGAAACAGGGAGGAAAAAGGACGGGGAAAAAAGTTTGGAAACAGGTTAGGAACATGAAAGGGAAATTGAGGGAAACTGGGGGGGAAAGGGAGGGCCAAAGGGGAGGGAAACAGGGAGGGGGTACTTAAAGGAAAACAGCAAAAGAGAAAGAGGAAAAGCTCGGGAAACGGGAGGGGAAGGGTGTCAGGGGTGTGCTGGAATTTGTGGCGGGGACGCATGTGGCCACAGCCTCTGATGCCTTCGGTGGAGCTCCCTATGGGGCCACGAAGCGTGTGAATGGTGTGCCGAAATGGATGGCGGGGCGCATGTGGTCACAACCACTGAGGCCTTCGGTGGAGCTTCCTATGAGGCCAAAAGACGTGTGAGGGGTGCGCCGAAATGGGGGGCGGGGACGCATGTGGTCACAGACATTGTGGTCTTCGGTGGAGCTCCTTATGGGACCACGAAACGTGTGAGGGGTGTGCCGAAATTGGTGGCGCGGACGCATGCAGCCACTGGGGCCTTCGGTGGAGCTCCCTGTGGGGCCACGAAACGTGTAACGTGTGAGGGGTGTGCCGACACAGGTGGCGGGGACGCATTTGGTCACAGCCTCTGGAGCCTTCGGTGGAGCTCCTTATGAGGCCACGAAGCGTGTGAGGGGTGTGCCGGCACAGGTGGCGGGGGCGCATGCAGCCATTGGGGCGTTCGGTGGAGCTTCTTATGGGGCCACGGAACGTGTGAGGGGTGTGCCGACATGGGTGGCGGGGACGCGTGCGGGCTGCGCCACTGGGGCCTTCGGTGGAGCTCCCTATGGGGCCAGGAAGCGTGTCAGGGGTGTGCCGAAATGGGTGCGGGGACACATGTGGCCACAGCTACTGGAGCCGTCAGTGGAGCTCGCTAACGAGCCACGAAACGCTGTACTGGGTGGGGAGGGGGAGGAGGGGCGAGGAGGGAGGAGGAGGAGGAGGAGGAGGATGAGGAGGAGGAGGAGAAGGAGAAGAAGGAGGAGGAGAGCGAGAAGGATGAGGAACGCGGGGCACAGTCTCTTCAAAGCGATGACCCAACACCAGAGGAGGGTTGGGGCAACTTGTATGAGTTTCGCGGGGTCTCCCGGTTAATCTTCCAGTTATTGTGTTTTCGAACGATTCAGGGCTGTCAAGGCGCAACAATTACGTTGATTCGCGGTGTTGAAGTCCCTGGGATGGTGTGATGGCACGATTCAGGATCGCCGAAACGCAACAGTCAGGTTGGCCGTGGCATTGAAGTCCTGTGAATGGTGGTTTGGCGCGCCTCAGGATAATCACGGGTATCTCCCAACTGGGCATTTCTTTCAGTGGAAGTGAACTTTTGGGGCCTATGAAGAGAGAGCTTGGAAGGGAGTGTATCCTAACATCGTTGATGAGGTATGGGTTTACATTGGTCACGCAGTAGCGCTTGCGGGGCGGAAGTTGAAACTATCTCGCTTTACTTGCCGCGTGGCAAACTTCTGGGGGTGGGGCGACATCTATGCTATTCCACTCCCCTCGCGAAGTGGCAACGCCCGCGGGACGGAAAGCATTGCTATCCCACTCGAACTGTCAGGTGGCAGCGAATGGCAAGCGAAACAGAAACTACTACACTTCACGACTCGCCATTGCTGTGCGGAACAGTTGTCAGTTCGCTCCTACAATCCTTCCCTCCCTCCTCTCTCCTTCTCCTGCCTCTTCTTGCCTCCTCTCCCTTCTCCACTCTCCTCCCTCTCGCCACCTCCCTCCGCTCTCCTTCATACCTCCTCCTCCTCCTCCTCCTTCTCGTCCTCCTGCTCCTACCGCCCCCCTCTCTCCTGCCTCCTCCCTACTCCCCCTCCCCCTCCCTCCTCGTTCCTCCCTCCTCCTCCCTCCCCCCTCGTCCTCGACTCGGCACGCGGCACCGCCTGCGGGGCGGAATTGAAACTATTCCGCTGTACTCGCCACGTGGCAAACGCCTGGTGGCGAACAAATGTGCTACTCCACTCCCCTCGCGACGTGGCAACGCCTGCGGGACGGACCAAGCATACGATTCCACACGAATTGCCAGGTGGAAGCGACGAAGCACAAGCTGCTCCTCTCCACGACTCGCCGTGTGGCATCGCCTGCTGCGCGGAAAAAGTATTGTTTCACCCGGTTCGCTCCGTGACAATGTTGAGGGAGCGAAGCACATACTGCTCCAATCTCCTCGCCGCGTGGCAACGCTCGGGGGGGGGGGGAAACAGACCCCACTCCATTGCATTCGCCACGCGGCAGAGCCTGCGGAGCCAGCGCCCGCGCGCCTGCCCGCCCACGCGCCCGCCCGCCCGCGCGCGCGCCCGCCCGCCCGCGCGCCACGTGGCAACGCCAAGGGAGGGGGGCGAGGAGGGGGGCAAGGAGGAGGAGGAGGAGGAGGAGGAGGAGGACCAGTGCAAGCCCAAGAGGCATCAACGATGTTGGAATCCACCCTCCCTCCAAGATTCCTTGCCCCGCGGCAGCGCGCGGAAGGGGGAACACGTATACTCCTGCACTGTATTCGCTGCGCGGCAGCGCCTCTTCTTAGCGCGTGGCAGCGAAGCGGGTCGGGCACACGCGCTGCTGCTCGCCAAGTGGCCGCCACGAGGCAAGGCCTGAGAGGCAAGCAGGAATACTACAGTCGGGGCGCTGAAGAAGGAACCCTTTTCGTTGGGGAGGGGCTCGGTGTTCCTTGATGGTTTCACAGCTTGCCTCAGGTTGTCCTGAGGATTTCCATGGGAAATCGAAGTTTAACCTGTGGAAAAAAGGGGCCTCGTCCCTTATTTAGGGTTCCTTAGGTCAACGCCCCGACTGTATCCCACTCCACTCGCCACGTGGCAATGGCATGGGGAGCGAACAACGAGTTACGCCTTCGCTCTGCCTCTCGCGTGGCGACGCCGCGCGGACCGGACACGTGCAACATTTCATTCTGCTCGCCACGTGGCAGCGCCAGGGCGGCGAAGACAAATAACTACAGTCGGGGCGCTGAAGAAGGAACCCTTTTCATTGGGGAGGTGCTCGGTGTTCCTTGATTGTTTCACAGTTTGCCTCGGGTTTCCCTAGGCTTTCTACGGAAAATCGAAGTTCACCTTATGGGAGAAAGGGGCCTCGTTCCTTATGCAGGGTTCCTTGGGTCAACGCCCCGACTGTGTTCCGTTCGAGTCGCCACGCGACAGCGCCGCGGGGCGGGCACGAATGCACCGCCACTCCATCTCGCAGCAGGGCAGCGGCGGGCCGGCAGGCAACGAACACGGCCCCCAAAACGAAGTGTCGAAGACTGCAGAAGCCACAGACGGATCACGCCGAGAGGGATCCGATGGAGAGCACACCGCTCGCCGACGCGCTGCCCGGGGCCCGAGTTAGGCCCAGGGAGTCCACGCGTGGAGTCTTGGTGCCGCCCTGCTCCCCTCTCCGCTGCCCTCGCGGAGCTCCTGCCTCCGTCCGCCTCGCCCTCCATCCTCCTGCGTCCAGCAGCCTCCTCCACCTGCCCCCTGGCTCATCCTGCCTCCTCGTCCCTGCTAACAGATATTTTATCCCGCCCTCTCCCCCTCCTCCGACCTCCCTCCGCGAGTACTTCTTCCGAGGGACTTCTTCCGAGCGACTTCTTCCGAACGATGTCCTCCAAGTCATGTCCTTGAAGCCGCTTCAACCGATCATTGCCGGTTGACAAACGTCGTCGTCTCTCCTTTACATCATCCTCGACAGAGCTTCTTCGACAAATGAAACCCTAGGAGCATCCTGGGATCGACTTCTTCCGCAGGCTAGTTATTCCGAGGGGACTTATTCCGGGAGATTTCTTCCAGAAACAGCTTCTTCCGAAACAATTTCTGCCGGGCGACTTATTCCAGGGGATTTCTTCCAGTCAACTTCTTCTGGAAGAAAGTTCTTCCGGAAAAAGTCGTCTCGGAAGAGTTCGTTTCGGAAGAAATCGTCGTCTTCCTTTCCCCTCCTGCCTCCTTCCTCCCTCCTCTCTCCTCCTCGTCCTGTTCCCTCCTCCCTCCTTCCTCCTGCCTCCTCCCTCACCCCCCCCCCCCTTCTCGCTCCAGCCTCCTCCCTCCTGCCTCGTCCTTCTACTCGGCACGCGGCAACGCCTGCAGGGCGGAAATCAAAATGATTCCACTATTTCTCGCCACGTGGGGGGCGGGAAACAATATTATTCAATCGCTTCGCTCATTCCGTCGGGGCCCTGGAGCCCTCTCTAGGGCCTCTTTGGGGGCCTCTTGGGGACCTCTTGGGAGCCTCTTGGGGCTCCTTGGCGGCGTCTTGGGGGCCCCCAGGGCCTCCTGGGGGGCTCTTGGGGGTCTCTTGGAGCGGGAGGGGGGGCAGTCGATTGCGGCTCCCCCCTCGGAGGCCACGATCCTCGTGAGGGGTGTCGAAAAATTGCCTGGTCCGGCATCTCTGACCCGGACCTTGCCAGGACCTTGCCGGGGTACTTTTCGCCCGAAGATCCCCAGGGGCCGCCCCGCGCGCGCGAAGTAGAATATTGTTAACCAGTTACCGGAGATCTTAGCACGCCTCTGGCCCGTTGGGCCGGCGAATTTCATTCGAAGTGCCACGTGGCAGCGGCTGGGGAGCGAAACAAAAACCATTCCACTCTACCACTCGCCACGTGGCAACGCATGCGGGGCTGAACAAATAGTATTGCACTCGACTCGCCACGTGGCAGCGCCAGAGGAGCGAAACAAATACTAGTTTACTCTTCGCCACGTGGCAACGCTTGGAGGGGGAAGCAAATACTACTCCACTGTGCTCGCCACGTGGCAGTGCCTGCGGGGCCAAACACAAATACTCCCTTCTACCCGGCACATGGCAACGACGTGCTACTCCATTTTACTCGCCACATGGCAACGCCACTTGGCACGGCCGGGCAAACCAAATACTGTCCCACTCCACTCGCCACGTGGCAACGACTCGGGGGGCGAACGAGAAGTAGAACTCCACTCCGCTCATCACGTGGCACTGCCGCGCGGGCCGCACAGGTACAGATCTCACTCTGCTCGCCACGTGGTAGCGCCCGGGGGGGCGAACGTGCACATCCCAGTCTCTCCGCCGCGTGGCAAGGCCGCGGGCTGGAACAAAATTCGAGCGCCATTCCTTGCGCAGCGTGGCAGCGGCAGGCCAGATCACAAGATGCCATACGACCTCGCCAGCCGCGTGGCAGCACCGCACAGAGAGAGCAGACTTCCATCGCAGTTGACGCGGCAGCGCTGCGGAGGCGGATACCAACATGTTTTCGGCACGCGGCTACACCGCGGACAAGGACGACGACGCCGACGACGACGACGACGGCGACGGCGGCGGCGGCGGCGCCGGCGACGACCACGACAACACAGACGACGACGACGACGACGACGACGACGACGACGACGACGACGACGACGACGACGACGACGACGACGACGACGACTACGACGACTACGTCCACGACTACGACTACGACTACGACGACGGTGGCGTCAACGACGTCGATGACGACGACGACGACGACGTCGGACGACGGACGACGACGACAACGACGACAACGACCACAACGACAACGACGACGACGATGATGACGACGACATCGACGACGACGACGACGACGACGACGACGACGGCGGCGACGACGACGACACGGACGCCCCACTGCCCGCGCGCCCGCCCGCCCGCGCCCGCACGCCTGCTCGCGCGCCTGCCGACGGCGGCGACGACGAAGGTGACCTCCGACAACGACGAGTATGAGGATGACGAAGACGATAACGACTACGAACCCACCCAGACGACGGCGACGACGACAACGAAGCCTAATAATGCGACGACCACGATGTGGACGAGGACGGCAACAACAACGACTACGACTACAACGACGACGACGACGACGACGACAAGGACGAGGACGACGAAGATAACGACGACCAGAACAGCAGCAACGTCCGGCAGTTTGACAAAAGCTTCGAACGCAGAGAAGAAGGGGGGGTAGCTTCTGAAGCCCCCTCCCCCGCACTGGTAAGCCCAGACTACCCTCGGTAAGCCCCCCCAACCCCGCCCCCCCCAGCCCCGGCAACTCCTCGCGGCAACTCGCAGCTTCGGACAGGGGGAGGGTAGCTTCGGAAGTACTCCCCCCCTGGAAAGCTAAGCCCGGACTTCATTTCGAAACCCAAAAGGAGGGGGGGGGGAGCTTCGGAAGCAGCCCGTACAGCAGCGAGCGGGGAGCGGGGTAGCTTCCGAATCCCCTCATCCTTGCAAAGGGCAGCCCAGGCTCACCCCGTCACCAAAAGGCGAAGGGGGGGCTTCCGAAGCCCCCCCCCCCTCAGTTTCCTAGTTTGCTGGGGGGGGGGTCGGAAGTCCCACGTGAGAAGGGGGGTAGCTTGAATATGTGTCCCCTTTTTGTTTTTCGCGTCTTCGTCAGCGCGCTCTTTCATTAGTATGTGTTTCTGTACATAGGTATGTATATATACAGACATGCACAAACATAATCGAATAGATGAGTGTAAAGGGCTGCTTGTGTTCGTCATGGAAGAGACGACGTTACTTGCCCCTCTTTCGGAGACGCATTGTCTGAAGTGCGAGGGTTTCCCGCCGGAGGCCCGCTGGGCTGACATCTCGACCGAGGCCGACGACGCCCTCCGAAGGGCTGATGAGGCTCCAGACGACGGGGAGTTGAGATGCCAAGTGTCAAGTGAGTTTGCCATCTCCACTTCAATTTCTCTACAGCCCTCGCTCCCGTCCTTATTTCCCCTTTGTGCTTGTAGTGTGGTCTTCCGCGAACGATTATGTGATCATTCCATGTGTGATTTCTCTCGTATCGCTGGCACGCCTGACACGCGTACTGTCTGAGCGTTGCAACCCCATTTGATGGCAGGAGAAGGAGGAGGAGGCTTTGGGATGCCTCCTGGAGTCTGTTGCGGTGCTTCTTAGGGGCCTCTTGGATGCCTCCACGAGGTCTCTTGAAAGCCTTTTGAGGCCTCCTAGTGGTTGGCCTTGGGGACCTCCAGCGGGGCTCATGGGGGGCATCTTAGGGGTCTTGGTGCCATCTTGGAGGGGAGAGCTCCTGGGACCCCTTCGCCTTCCCATTCTTGGGCCCCTCTTGGGGCCTTCTTTGCCTTCTTTGGGGCATGTTGGGCGGTCTTGGGGGCCTCCTCAGCCGTCTTGGGGGCCTCTTGGGCCATCTTGGGCCGTCTTGGGGTCCTTTTGGAGCCCTTTTGGACCGTCTTGAACCGGTCTGGGGGGTCTCTTGGGCCGTCTTGGGCTTTCAAGAGCCCGAACAAAAGAGAATGCAACATTGGTTCAACAATTTACGATTCTCGAAGCCCCACCAGCCCCTTCAGAAACGATGCTCAGGCGAGTTGCCCTGATCAGGGATGTGGAGGACAATGCAGTGGAATAAGGGGCTGGGGAAGCTGTCATACCGTCATACCCCAAAATGGGGAGGACGGAGGAGAAATCGGAGCAGGAGGAGGGGGAGTGGGAGGGAGGGCGAGGAGGGAGGATGAAGGGAGGAAGGAGGGATGAGGAGGAGGAGGAGGAGGAGGAGGAGGAGGAGGAGGAGGAGGAGGAAGAGGATGAGGAGCAATAGGCGGAGGAGGAGGAGGAGGAGGAGGAGGAGGAGGACGACGAGCAGAAAGGCCAGAGGTCTCTTGGATGTATCTCGGGTCTCGTCGGATGTCTCTTGAGAGATTCTCGGAGTCGGCTTGGGGCGTCTTGGGGGTCTCTTGGCGGTCACGGGTGCCTCTTGGAGCGTCTTGGGTGCCTCGGGGGAGCCCTTTGGGGCCATGTGGGGTTCTCTTGGGAGCTTCTTGGGGACCTCTTAGAGGCCTCTTGGGGCCTCCTGGGCCCCTCCTGAGGTCCTCTTGGGGCACTCTTGGGAGCCTTGGGGGCCGTCTTGGGGACATCTTGGAGGACCTCGATCAAAGAAGCGGGGGTACTCACTTGGCCTTACCGAAGGGGAAGAGGGAAGATGGAAGAGAAAATCCGCTAAACCACCTCCGCTCAGAAGGTTGGTGGGATTTCTGGAGAGTTATTCCCTGCCTAGGCTCTGCCTAGAAGGGTTCTTACCCTGTATGCTTACGGGGCCGGGCAGTGCTCCCCGCCCCGGGCGGTTCCCCCAGGATCCGCCCTGTGGTTCCCCCAGGATCCCCCGCTTTGCCTAGCCTAGCGTAGCTTAGCTTAGCTTAGCTTAGCTTAGCCTAGCCTAGCTTAGCTGAGCTTAGCTTAGCTTACCTTAGCTTACCTTAGCTTAGCTTACCTTAGCTTAGCGCAGCGCAGCATAGCGCAGCGCAGCATTAGCACAGTATAGCATAACATAACATATCATATCATAACATATAATAGCATAGCTCAGCATAGCATAGCCATAGCATAGCGTAGCATAGCATTGCAGATAATAGCATAACCCATAATAGCATAGCATAGCATAGCATATCATTGCTTAGCATAGCACTGCGCATCATAGCTTAGCATAACACATCACATCATAGCATATCATATTATAGCATAGCATAGCGCAGCATAGCATAGCCTATCATAGCACAGTATATCATATACTAGCATAGCATAGCGCAGCATATCATATTATATCATAGCCTAGCATAGCATAGCGCAGCGTAGCATAGCATAGCATAGCGCAGCATATCATAGCATAGCATATCATAGCGAAGCATAGCTTAGCATACCTTAGCTTGGCTTAGCGCAGCGCAGCACAGCGCAGCGCAGCATAGCATAGCATAGCATAGCATCACATAGCCAAGCATAGTATAGCATAGCATAGCATAGCAAAGCATGCAACGCAAACACAAAACCAATGCGAAAGTGTAAATGTAGATGTAGGTGTAGGTGTAGATGTAGATGTGGATGTAGGTGTATATGTAGATGTAGATGTAGATGTAGGTGTAGATGTAGGTGTCGATGTAGATGTACATGTGAGTCTCGCTGTTTATGTTGATGTAGATGCAGATGCAGGTGTAGATGTTCATGTAGCTGTCGGTGTAGATGTAGATGTTGCTTTCCTAGATGCTCCAACGCCTAGGTAGGGTCGCACTGGGATAATTGGTTTTCACCTCAGGAGGCTTTTGGGAGTCCTCTTGAAGCTCTCTTGGGGCGTCTTGGGTTCCTCTTGGAGCTCTTTCGGGCCGTCTGGGGCTCGTCTGGCAGGCCCAGTAAAACATGTTTAGAACATTTCCGGCATTTTAAACACATTTAAAATTCAATGATAGGACTGTTAGGGTGTCCATTGTCGTGGCATCCACAACACTAACCATGATCGCTTCAGGGCGCTCCATCGTTGTAGCAGCCCCAGTGTGGTCATCATTCCCCCTCTGCGCCGTCTTGGGGCTCTCTTGGGCCGTCGGGGCCCCCTCGGTCCTCGACCCTCCTCGGTGCTCCTCGACCCTCCCTGATCCTCAGTCTCCCTCGATCCTTCTAAGTCCTCGATCCCTCGCTCACTCTTTCGGGGCCCCCAAACGGTGTGGTGACCACACCGTGCGGTGAGTCGGTGGGGGTTCGGGGTCACCACACGGTTTTGGGACTCGGGTCGTTCTCCGAGGACGTCTCGGGCGACAGGGGCCTCCGGGGTCCCAAAAAACCGTGCGCTGACGGACCGTGCGGTGAGGTCCTGCGGGATGTCGAGGTCACCGCACGGTCTGCCACCGCACCGCCTCGGGACTCCCAAGCTCTGGGTCCTCGTCCTCTGCTACGCTCGGCGTTGCGATCGGCTGTCGTTGCGTTTTCTATGAGCGGTTGGGCGCCGCAAGGGTTTCGCACACAATGCATGTGGTCGAGAGTTGCTGGCGCTGCGAGTGGTGGTGAATTCTGTCCGATTCGTTCCCCCTCCGCTTCCCTCCTGCTTCTCCCCCCCCCCAAAAAAAAACTCTGGATCCTCGTCGATCCCCGGGTGGCCGAGCGGCGAGTGCTCCCCGTTCGACGGGGCTGCCAGCAGGGCCCCCCGCTGTCGCCGGCACCTTTCCGCCCGCGCCCGTCGGGGGACACGCGCCTAGGCGGCGGGGGCTGGCCGTCAGCACGGGGGGGGGGCCACTGGGGGGACATCGACTACACGCAAGAGTGACCTTTCGCCGGAGTGGCCTTTTGGTGCGGGCACAACGGGGTCCCCCGATCACCGATGGCGATGCGATGGTAGCGTCTTGCGCGCCTGAGTTTGGTCCCTCCGCGGCCCCCCCAAAAGCTGCGCACCACAGGTCACTCTTACCCAGGGCCACTCTTGCGTGTAGCCGAAATACATACCGTTGCGGAAGTCGATTAATGGAGAGGAAGCGTGCTGCCAAATCATTTCCAGATGTCTACAAAAGGTTTCAGACATGCTCAAAATAGGTACAAGCAGGTGTAGAACAGGCCTACAGCATTTTCCGACGTGTTCAACACACCGTAGGTACAACGATAGGACTGCTAGGGTGCCCACCGTCGTGGCATCCGCAGATAGACCGCTCCTTCTCACTTCTGCGGGCCAGAGGGCCCGAGGGAGGGGGAGGGAGGAGGGGGTCGGGGGGGGACCTCGCGCGCTGAGTGCCCCCAGGGTCCCGGCCTGTTGGCCGTGCCGGTGCGCCGCGGCGCCATCGTTGATCTGTCGGGTGCCGGCGGGCTCTGTCGAGCGAGTGCTCCGGCTTCCGCCTGGTGCGTGCCCTCCGCCCTCGCTGTTCTGCGGTCGGCGCTTCCGCGCGGCACTTCCGTTTTGACTGCGCTTGGTGGTGGGGATCGGGAGCGGGTCGGTCGTGGGGAGAGGGGCGAATGGGGAGGAGCATAAGGATGACGAAGATTTGGGCGAGGAGGAGGAGGAGGAGGAGGAGGCGGAGGAGGAGGAGGAGGAGGAGGGCTGGTCGGGGCGGGTCGGGGCGGGTCGGCGCGAGTCGGGGCTAGTCGAGGCTAGTGTGGGCACCGCCCGCATTGTCCAGTGACAAGCAGCGGCCCGTGACAAGTACAGGCGCGGTCGGCATACCGGCGCTAGAGTCCAGGCCAGTCGGAGCCAGCATCACTGGGTCTGGCCAGCTGACTAGCCTCGACTAGTATTGGTGTGCCAGCGACACCCTTGCCAGTGCCCTAGGTCAGTTGGTTGGTCGGGCCAGCCGGGCAATGGGCAAGCACTGACAACGTCGGCATATCAGAGTTTGTTGAACGAATCGGCGGTGGCGGTGACGACGAATAGCGCTTGCAGAGGGGAGCAGCTGTGCTGGTCGCAGCGGGCCAGGGCTGACCGGTGACAACAGCCGAAACTGTGGTACGACTGTTCGTCCGGCGTGGATTGGTCGGAGCCAGCTGTAATAAAGGCCCTATCGGTACAGCATTGCTGATCACGCTCGACAGGACTTGTGGCGACTGCCGCCATTGTGAGCACACAAGGGCAGTGAGGCAACATCGTGCTAGTACTGTCAGTACAGCGGCGTAGCGGGGCTAGATGGCCTTACATAGTGGCACCCTCATTGAGGCTTTGGGCGCTTGTTATCCTTTCTCGGGTCCGCTTTTCCCTTTTGTTGCCGTCCCTGCATTGCCCCAGAGGCCAAGCAGCAGGCGGCTTTGCTACGCAAGGCCCTGGAGGAGAAGGACGCCAAAGTCAGGAAGGGCGAGGAGGCAAAGGAGCGACCGGTTCGGAGAAGTTCCCATACACATGTGCAATTGCTTACTCTGTAGGTCTACGGGGCTGAGCAACAACATCTCCAGGGTGCATTTGGCTGAGCTGGTCTTCGGCCTAAGTTCAGCTCGGGTTTCGTTTTCAGGCAGCTCGCGTTGTACAGTCGGGGCCCTGAGTAAGGAACCCTTTTCGTTGGGGAGGGGCTCCGCGTTCCTTGAGTGTTTCGCAGCTTGCCTCAGGCTTTCCTGAGGTTTTCGATCGGAAACGGGGCCTCGTTCCTTATTTTGGGTTCCTTAGGTCAACGCCCCGACTGTATGCAAGTCGCACAGCGTGTCGGGTCATCCCGTGGGGTGGGGGGGGCGAAGCACACAGCCAAGGCAAGACCTCGGAAGCTGACCCAATGTGGGCCACTCGGTAAGCGTTGTCGCGAGAGTTGGGCAGGCGGACCGCGTGACTTTGAACCCGGGCATGGCTATGGTGGTGCGATGTGTCCTCGCAAGCGTAGTCCTTCGAATGCATCGCGCATTACGACATACTCCCACGCACAGCTGCACAGACAGATGCCTGAAGCCTCTGCAGCATGTAACCTCGATCTCACGCCTGATTTTGCCCGCCGTAGGGTGATGAGAGGGGCGCGGATGAGAAGGTGTGAACAGCTTCTGAGGGGATGGCGGATGTCATCAGCCGAAACTTTATCATGTAATTCTTGACGCTTCGCGTATCCCCACCATCCCATCCAGAAACGATCAGCAGGGGAGTTGGTGAATCAGGGGCGGCATGACGCATGCAGTCGCGCAGCCGTCTTCGGGAAAACAAGGATCACACATAGCTTCCCGCATTGAAGTTTCAGATGGAAATCAGTGCAAGCTACGATGGTGCTTCGATGAGGGGTGAGGGGTGTTTCGATGACTCGTAATGGCGGTTGCACTGATTTGTATCTTAAGCTCGCGTGCGTTTCGAAACTTGGAGCCATCGTGGGGCTCTCCTGGGGTTCTCTTGGGGCCCTCTTGAGGCCCTCCTGGAGCTCTTTCTTGGGGCTGTCTTGAGGTCCTCTTAGGGCCTTCTTGGAGCCCTCTTGGGGCTCCTTTGGGGCGTCTTGGGGCCCTCTTGGGGCTCTTTGGGGGGGTCTGGGAGGCCTCTTGGGGCTCTTTTGGGATGCCTGAGGGGCCCCTTGGGGCCGTCTTGGACCCTTTCGCTAACAAAGATGTGGGTCCTTAATTCTGACCCCCCATCGGAGGCTCAAAAGTGCCGTCCTCGTGCCCTCTTGGCCCGCTCTTGGAGCGCTCTTGGGCGAACTTGGGGCTGTCTTGGGGCTCTTTTGGACCCCTCTTGGGGCTATCTTGGACCGCCTTAGGGCCATCTTGAGGCCTCAGGAGCCTCTTGGAGGCGAAAAAGCGAGAAGGCCGACAACATCGGTTTTCCTTTGGTGTTTTTTTAATAAGAAAATTGGCCTCTTGGGGGGGCCTCGGAGGCCGCGGACAGCATTTGAAACCGTCTTAGGGGCCGTCTTGAGGCCTCTTGGACGTGTGTCGGAGGCTAGATTGACCCATCTACCGCTATCTTGGGCCATCTTGGAGGCCATATTGCGCTCTCTGAGGCCCTCTTGGAGCCATCTTGGGCCATCTTGGACGCTGCTATGGGTCGGCCCCCCCCGTCCAAACGCATGGAGGGGGGGGGGGTAAAACTCCCAAGCAGGGAACGGAAGGAGATTTGAAACGGAAACGCCCTAGACCACCTGCGCCCAGAGGGCTGGTGGGATTTCTTCTAAGTTGGTGCAAACGCCCTAGCTCTGACAGGGGGTCCTCGCCTCAAAACCGCCACTTGCGAAGTGGCACTCTGCATGCCCCTAGCTTAGATGCTTGATCTTCTTGAGGATGGTGGCCAGGGGAGGGAGGTCAGAGGTGAGCGGGAGGCACGTCGGGAAAGAAGTATGACGAGCAGCGGGGTCGGATAGGCAAGCACATCGATAACAAAAACTCCAGGGAACGTGCAGAAGGACGAATCGGACAGATGCTGGCGAGCGACACAAGCCCCACCCCCCAGTGGGGCCCAGGCGTGCAGCGATCTGGCACCGTTACTGCTGGCAGCCAGAGGAGCTCTCAGCGCAGCTCTGCCTCCAAAAAAACTCAAGCTCCGCCTCGTGGCTCGCCGAACTGCCAGAGGCCGAAAATGCTGCCCCCGACGTGCTTCAGCACGCTCCCGTGCCACCGGAGCGCCTCCCGCCGCAGACCCTCGGGGCCCCTTTTGCATCCCACGGGGGCTTGATCGGAGGCCTAGAGGTTGGCACCAACACCAATATCGGCGGCGTGCTTCCACCGAGGGAAGATGATCCCGATCCAGGTGATGGTGGTGATATTCGGGCTTTCCAGGTGGCCGAAAGATTACCACCAGCACCAAAATCCAGGATCATCTTCCTCCCGTGGAGGCAACCCCTGATGTTGGTGTTGGTGCCAATTTCCAAGCTTCCAACTTGATGGGGTGCGCACGCGGCCCGTCGATCGGAGCTGCTCTGCGAGTCTGCCGACGTGCTCCTCCCTGCCTCTCCGTCTGCCCCGTGGCGCTCCGAGCGCGGTGCACGCAGGCACGCTCTAGACGAGCCCAGGGCTAAAGCATCGATTGCTGTGCATTCCTCCAGAGATGAGGGTGACGATCCGCCCCCCGATGCAGGTGACCAGCAGGACCCTCACATCGCGCGGTCGTTCGAGGCTTCGGCCCAGCGCTACTTCATGCCAGCAAGGCGGGGTCCTCGCATGTGCGTCAAGGGCCGCTTGACCAGGCAACTGCCCCACGCGCCAGAAGCAAACCGTGCTGAAGCGGAACTGGATACAAAGGACCTCGAGCTTGAGAGGACACTTTTCTACTGCCTGCCCGCGAGCTTGAGAGGACACTTTTCTGTGGCATTAGGTCGCCGGCCAGCGAGCTTGAGAGGAGAGTGGGTGGTGGGTAGAAAAAAAAGGACCTCGATGAAGGCTCTACCGCATCACGTCGTCCATACTGTCACTCGCCACTCTGCCGCGTACAGCCGCCGAGGTATTCTGCAGCGGCAGATGATGATTGTGGCCGGCAGCGCCCTGTCCAGCCGAGGCTCCGACGTGTCACGGGAGCTCGGCAACGTCGCTTCGGCCTTCGCGCAAGAATTCGGCAGCATCGTTTCTGGCAGCAGATCGTGGCTCCCGCGGGCCCCGCCAGTCTGGCGTGCTCGGGCGCTCCCTCCCGAGACGCTGCCGCCCGTCCGAGGCGAAGTGGTCAGACGGAGGCAGCGGGGGAGCACATGTCACCGGCAGCGGGAAGAAGGAAGAGTGTTCAGCTTGCTTGACCCTGAGATCCGGGTGCTGCACCTTCGTTCACCCTGGGCACTTTCGCCCGGTTTCGGGCCCCGGGGCCATCACAGATCGATCCAGCTCGGAACTCGCCGCAGAAAGGTGCGGTCGCGGGCTCTGGTCGTGGTTCTGGGCGGTGCTGCAATTTGTTCGCAACGTCGGATCTCACTTTGACTCTGCACCCGCCGTACTCTGGCTGATCTCCTGATTTCAGAATGTGGCGGAAACACATCCCCAACGATGCGAAACAATGGGGGGGAACCTTCCGCCTCGCAAGAGCAGGGCGGACATCTCCGCAAACGTGTGGCGGAACACAGCCACGGCCAAGTGGGGCGGACATCGACAGCAGACGAGCTTGAGAAAAGTAGGGCGGACAGTCCCGCCCTACAGTCGGGGCCCTGAAGAAGGAACCCTTTTCGTTGGGAAGGGGCTCCGCGTTCCTTAGGTGTTGCACAGCTTGCCTCAGGCTTTCCTTATGTTCTCGACGGGGAATCGAAGGTTAACTTATGGAAAAAAAGGGGCCTCGTTCCTCATCTAGGGCTCCTGAGGTCAACGCCCCGACTGTACTTGCGGAGTCGCCTTGAAGGAAGGCGGATTCGGAGCCAGGGTGCCGCAGGTCGTTCGCGGCGTCGGAGCGCGGGCTCTGGCAGCAGGAGGAGGAGGAGGGGGAGGAGGAGGGCCAGGAGGAGGAGGAGGAGGAGGAGGGGGAGGAGGAGGGGGAGGAGGAGGAGAGGAGGAGGAGGAGGAGGAGAGGAGAAAATGAGGAGGAGGAGGAGGAGAAGGAGAAGGAAGAGGAGGAGGAGGAGGGGGAGGAGGAGGAGGAGGAGAGAAGGAGAAGGAAGGAGGGGAGGAGGAGGGGGGGGGGAGGGGGGGGGAGGGCCTCGCGGCGGGGTCCAGGAGCGCAGCCTGGCGCAGAAGGCCGAGGCCGACCGGCGGCGCAGGGAGCTGGAGGCCGCCCTCGCGAGATCGCCGCGGCTGGGGGGGGTGCTCCTCTCTTGTTCCTGCGCCTCGCCCCTCCTCCTCCTCCTCCTCCTCCTCCTCCTCCTCCTTTCCCCTTCTCCTCCTCCTCCTCCTCCTCCTCCTCCTCCTCCTCCATCCCTACTCCTTCTGAATAGTTCCTTCGTGTCGCACCCCCAGACGTGTCGGTAGTGCGGGCCGGGCGTTTCACCCGAGCTCTCTTCGCCAAGAGGCTGCAGCAGTTTCAGAGATGGCGGGCAGGCCGTTTTCGAGATGTGGCTGTCGGGTTACAGCTTCAAGGATGGAGGGCGGGTCCTTTTCCTCGGCGCCGCGCACATCCATGTCTGCTGCTTGCAACAGTCTCAATGGTTGAGGGCGGGCCGTTTTCAAAATGTGGCTCTCGCTTCAGCGCCGTGCACATGTGTTTCAAATGCCTGGCACAGCTTTAAGGACGGAGGGCGGTGCTTTTTCCAAATGTGGCTCTCGCCCCAACGCCGTGCACGTGTTCTTATAGTTTGCAGCAGCTGCAAATACTGGCATGGTTGAAGTCCCAAGAACGGCGTTCTGTCACGATGGAGGACTGTCGGGATACAATCGTCATGTTGGTTCGCGGTGTTGAAGTCCGAGGGATGGCATTCTGGTGCGATTCGGGATTGTAGGGAGGCAGCAGTCACGTTGATTCGCGGCATCACTGTCCAAAGAATGGTGTTTTGGCACCGTCGGGGATTATCAGACGATTGCCTTCTAAGGGGCAACCTCCCACAATGCACAGATATTCTTGTCAGGACTTATGAAAAAAAAGGAAACTTGGACGGCAACATCGTCGATGCGTTTTGAGTGCGCGCTGGTCCACCATCTCTTTTCTTAGAGGTAGCTGTTCCCTGCCGCACCCCCAAGCGTGTCAGCAGGGCGGGCCAGGCGTGTCGCCTGAGGCCTCCTCACCATCTACGGTCCTGAAGCTCGAAACCTGGCGCAGTTTCACGGGTGGTGTGCGGGCCGCTTTCAAACTGTTGATCTCGCCTTCGCGTCGCGCACATTTTTTTTTTACCTTGCCACGGCTTCACAGATGGTGGGCGGGCTTATCGCTTTGTCGCCGCGCACATCCGTGATACAAGTTTGTATTCGTTGCACGGATGGAGCGGGCGTGTTTGAACATGTGGTTTTCGCTTTAGCATCGCGCACATGCGTCTTAAACGCTTGCAGCAGCTTCTAGGACGTAAGGCGGGCCGTTTTCAAAATGCAGCTCTCGCTTCAGCGCCGCGCACATGTGCTTAAATTGTTCTCAGCCATGTAAGCGATGGAGGGCGGCTCTTTTTCAGACTGTGGCTCTGCTCTCAGCGCCGCGCACACCGTTTTACATTACGGGCCCGTTACAAGGGCTGGTATGGTTGAAATCCCAAGAACGGTGTTCTGGCACGACTTAGGGTTGTCAGGACGCAGCCGTCATGTTGGCTCGCGGTGTTGAAGTCCGAGGAAAGGCGTTCTGGCACTATTTGGGTTTGTCCGGGCGCAAGAGTCACGTTGATTCGGGGCGTTGATGTCCAAGGAATGGTGTTTTGACACGGTTGGGGGTTATCAGACGACTGCTTTCTAATGGGCCACCTCCCGCAATGAACATAGATTTTTGTGTAGGGACCTGAGAAGCGGGATCTTGGGTGGAGGGATGATGCGTCTTGGGTCAACAGTGTTCCTCCATCTCCTGTCTTACAAGTACTTTCCCCTTGTCGCACCTCCTCATGCGTCGGGAAAGCGGGCCAAGCGTTTCGCCCGAGGCCTCCTCACTATGTATGATCTTGCAGCTTGAAACGTGACACAGTTTCACGGATGGTGTGCGGGCCTTTTTTCAAATTGTTGGTATCGCCTTCGTGTCGCGCGCATTCGTGTCTAAAAGTTTGTTTGCAGCAGCTTCAATCATGGTGGGCGTGTCGCTTGAAAAAATGTTCTCGCCGTAGCGCCGCGCAAACGTTGTTCGTTTGAATGCTTGCGACAGTTTCAAGGATGGTGGGCGGACCGTATTCAAAATGTGGCTCTCGCCTCAGCGCCGCGTTCATGTGTTTGAAATGTTTGCTTCAGCTTCACGGATGGAGGGCGGCTCTTGTTCAAAATGTGGTTCTCGCCCCAGCGCCGCGCACACTTGTTCACAGCCTGGAGCAGATTCAAGGACTCGCACGGTCGAGATTGCAGGAATGATGTTATGGCTAGATCTAGGGATGTCAGGACGCATGGCATCTTGATTCGTGGTGTTGCAGTCCCGGGAGAAGCGTTCTGGTACGATTTAGGATTGTCAAGAAGCAAAAGTCACGTTGATTCGCGACGCTGAAGTCACAGCAGTGGCGTTTTGGCACGATGGAGGATTCTCAAACGTTTGTTACCAATGTGGATTTACCGCGATGGCAACATATTCTTTCATAGCCCTATGAAGAGGAAGTTTGGAGGGAGGGTTGATTTCAACCTCGTCGATGCGTCTTGGGCTTACACTGGTCGTCTTCCTTCTCCTCGTGCTGCTGTTGCTGATCCTCCCGTGCCGTTCCGCCGCCCTTCCCTGTCTCTGGATTCGCCGTACTTTGGTTGATTCTCCGATGCGAACTTGTGTCGGAAATGCGCCCCGCACGAGGCAAAAAAGTACGGCTGCAGCTACCGCCGCAAGAAAGAAGGGCGGTTATGTCTGCAAAAGAACGACGGAAACGGCGACAGCAAAGTAGACCGATGTAGGCCAGAAGCCGGCATTGCAGGAACTTGAGAAGCAGGGCGGAAATGAATTCCCGCCTTACTTCAGAAATCTTCCAGAGAGTAGGGCGGATCTGGAGTCATGGTCGCCCTTCCTCCTCCTCGTGCTGCTGCTGCTCTTCCCGTTCCCCTCCGCCGCCCCCTCCTCCTTCAGTCCCTTCTCCCTCCCTCCCCCTCCTTTTGCCATGTTGGCTCGAGCCTCGGCGACGCTGGGTGCAGGGTGCTGCGCTAGCTCGGCCGCGATTGCCGTAGGTGTTTGGCATTGTGAGGGGTCCCCTGCGCGGCGCTTTTTTCATCTGCTTCGCGCTCGTGGGCCTGGAGCGGCTGGTGCACTTGGCGAGCTTGTGAAAGGCGCTTCGTTGAATCATGTTTGATGATGTTTGTCGTGGCACCCGTAGCTGCACGAACCCCGGCTCACCATGTTTGGCAACGCGCTACGTCTCGTCGGGTTCGGTGGTGGCTTCGTCCTCGTCTTGCTCTTCTCCGGCTCGCTGGCCCTCGCCTCATGAACGGGAGCTGCGAAGCATGCGGCTTTCATGAAAGAGTCGCTTCCTTGGGTGTCCTTCATGCACCTTCCAAGACCATCTTGGTGCATACTCGGGCGCTCTTGGGCCGCCTTGAGGTCGGCATGGGGCCACATAGGTCCGTGTTGGGTCTTCCAGGGGCGCAATTGGGCACTTATTAGGCGGTCAGGGGCGCAATGCTTCCATTTTTGTCTAATTACCTATCTCACTGGACCACCCCGGGAAAACGGCGAAGCAATCACCAGACCACCGCCCACCGAACACCCTCGGGACGGGCAGCCAGAAGACTTTCTCATGGCTTGCCCCTCGCTGTGGCAGATGATCCCCTCTCGCCCGCTTCGACAACTCTGCCTCACCCGCGCGCGCGTCACGCAGGATGCGAACACAAAATCGAAAACGGCACCCCGATTGGAGGCATTCCGTTATTCTTCAAGCTTACGCCACATCCGCCGACCCCTTGTTTTTTTTTCTGGGGCGATCGCCGGTTTTGGGAGGGGCTCTGTTGGAGGCTCTGTGAGGCGGCCGGAGGGGTTCATGAGTGGTCTGGATGTCATCTTGGTCGATCATTTTTTTTTTTGGTTCTTCTTCCTTTCTCTGGCGCGTCGGGGTCCTCTTGGATTGCCTGTGGGCCTTCTTGGGAGGTCTCAGGGGTCGTTTTGGAGCTCCGGAGCGAGCCCATGGACTTGGGCGCCTCGTGGGTCGTCTTGGCGCCCTTTTGGGGACGTCTTGGGAGCCTCTGGGCCCTGGACGGCTGTCCGCGCGTGCCACGAAAAATCGGAGGCCCAGATTTTCCGTTGTGGAGCATGCCCGACGGGGGCGGATGGGAAGGCGCCCGCGTTCACAGACTTGAGCCATTTGTCCGATAACCAGAAAGTACATTATAGGAAGACGGGCCAGGCGCATCGCCCAGTCGTGTGCCGCGCGTGTCACGATGCGCGCACGGGGGCGAAAAAGTTTGAATGCTCCGCGTGCCCACCGAACGGGGACGGGAAGAAACCAGCGTTTTCAGACGGGGGCCATTTGTCGAAAGACCAGAAGAAGAATTATTTCAAGCGAAACAACCCAGTTGTGTGCGCGAAGTGTTTTAAAGCGGGACGAGCGCCGCGGAGAGACCCTCCGAAACGCCCGGCGGAACCAAGTGACGAGCATTGCGACAAGGCACGGAAGTTGCGAGGAATCTGACCGCTGGGGACGGGATGGATAAGGCCCGCGTTTACAGACGTGAGCCATTTATCGGACAGTCAGAAAGAACATTACAGGAGAACGGGCCAAACGCATCGCCCGGTCATGTGCCGCGCGTGCCACGAAAAATCGGAGGCCCAGATTTTCCGTTGTGGAGCATGCCCGACGGGGGCGGATGGGAAGGCGCCCGCGTTCACAGACTTGAGCCATTTGTCCGATAACCAGAAAGTACATTATAGGAAGACGGGCCAGGCGCATCGCCCAGTCGTGTGCCGCGCGTGTCACGATGCGCGCACGGGGGCGAAAAAGTTTGAATGCTCCGCGTGCCCACCGAACGGGGACGGGAAGAAACCAGCGTTTTCAGACGGGGGCCATTTGTCGAAAGACCAGAAGAAGAATTATTTCAAGCGAAACAACCCAGTTGTGTGCGCGAAGTGTTTTAAAGCGGGACGAGCGCCGCGGAGAGACCCTCCGAAACGCCCGGCGGAACCAAGTGACGAGCATTGCGACAAGGCACGGAAGTTGCGAGGAATCTGACCGCTGGGGACGGGATGGATAAGGGGGACGTGGAGGAGGGAGGATGGGGGAGCAGCCAAAGGCGGAGAAGGTGAAAAGTGAGCCAGTGGAGGGAATACGAGACAGAAAGCTGAGAGGGGAGACGGGAGGAGGGGGCGGAAGAGGAGGATGAGAAGGAGCAGGAGAACACGACGAGGACGACAATGGCGGCGACAGACTCGACGGCGTAGGCTGGGCACCTTTTTGGGGCCATCTTGGGGGCTTCGTTGACCGTTGTGGGAGCCTCTGGCGCCGTCGTCGTGAGAATCCTCTCGGGGGCCTGCGGGAGGCAGTTTGGAGGCTTCTGGGGAGCTGTTTTGGGGCAGCTTGGGGCTTTTTTTGGGCTTGTTGGGGGCCTCTTGGGGGCTTCTTGGAGCCTCTTGGAGGCCTCTTGGGGCCTCCTTGGCGCCTTTTGGGGCGGAAGGCTAGAATTTTAGGTTCGTGGTCCCCGTCTGGAGCCTTTCTTGGGCCCCTCTGTGGGCCCTCTTGGACTGTCTGAAGGCCCTCTTGAGCCGTTTTGAGGCGCTCTTGGGCCGTGTTGGGGCCCACTTGGGAGCCTCTCGGGTCGTCTTGATGCCGTCTTGGGGGCTTCTTTCGCCGTCTTGGAGCGTCGGAAGCCCGAAAAAACGCGAAGGCCAAAAACGTTGAAAAAACCAATGGAAATCGACGATTTTGGCCTCTTGGGGCCATCTTGGGAGGCGTCTTGGAAGCTTCTTGGGGCGTCTTGGAGGCATCTGGGGCCATCTGGAGGCCATCTTGACCGTCTTCGAGTGTTTTTTCGGCGACTCGGGGCCCTCTTGGACCGTCTGCAGAGCTTCTTGGGAGCCTCTTCGCTCGTTTGCGGCCCCCCCAGCAGACTCTCTGGAGCGGATGACCCCCCCCGGACCGCGCCGGCGGATCCCGGGGAATCCGGCCGGACCCCCCCCCCCCCCCCTCCAAAACGACCGGACCAGGCTCCGGGGGGAGGGGTTTGGGGAGGGGGGAAGCATCTCACACGCCGATGACCCCAAGGGGTCGGCGGATCCCCCCCCTCGCCCCATTGGTGCGTACACATGTTTTCGGAATCGATGCCAAATTGTGAGGCAGTTTTGAAGAAAACGACGTTTCCCAATCAGTGCTTGCCTCAGGTCCCAGCGGAAATTGCAGGAGTAGGCGGCAGTGTCGTGCCGAGTTCGGCAGGCGGCCGGAATCTTGGGTCTGCAGTCTCCTGAAACTTCGGCAGGTGGTCGGGTTCCCGGGTCGAGGGCGAATTCTACGCCGACGGGGCAGGCTGCGGCTTGCGGTCGGCTCGCAGCCGGGGCAGGCAAGCACGACACCTGCCAGAACTCGCAGGGGCCGCCATTTCTTTGGGCTACTCAGCCGTGACAGAAGTTTCTTCAATTTGCTATGATGAAGATTTCTCCCATCCTTCTCAAGATTCCTAACATGACATGATGCTGGGATCATTCGGCGGAGTAGTTTCCGATCCCGGAGACGTTAAGAACTCTGCTGCCCCAAACAAGGGATCGGAAACCACTCCGCGCCAGACCATATCACTTACCGACCGGGATGCGATTGCGCGGTGTCTTCTGGTTGGGGCGGGGCGTTTTTTCCACCAGGTGCGCGGTGAGAGGGCAGCGAGGGGCGGCGCCGCGTCCTCGTCGTCCTCCCTCGTCGGTGGAAGCCCGTGGCCCGCGCCCGACCAGGCCGCGACCCGCCGGCAGCGCGCCGTGGCCTGCCCGCGGTCTGCTCCTAGCCGCGGCCCGTCGCGAAAAATCAGGTCGGGGGCGAGGCTTTTGGGGGGCTTTCGTCGGCCGTCGGCGGTGTCCCAGCCGAGCCTCCGCGGCTCATCGCGAAAAATCAGCTTTCGTCGGTCGTCGGCGGTGTCCCAGCCTCGGGATGCGTTCCGTCGGCTGCGCCTCGCTGAGAGCATCCTGGAGGCCCCAGAGCCGTCCCGGACTGCAGCTGGAGGCTCGAGCCATGACCCGGAAGCCACCAGGGCTGGACGACGCCGATCGTGTATCAGAGGAGGGCGAGTTGAGACAACAGCAGTTGGCCTTCGGGCGGGCCCCCTCGTCACCACGGCTGGACGCAGCTCGGGAAACTGGTGCGGTGCGCTTGGACCCCGGGAGGGGTCCAGGGACCGATTTTTCATGGCAACCCGCCCCTAATGGCCGAAGAGGTGGGTGACCGAAAAAAATCGGTGACCGAAACCGTGCCCGAAGTTGTGACTGCATACGTGGTGCGACCAAAGTTGCGCCCGAACTCGGAAGCCGTCTGGGCTTCGAGCCACACATTTCGGTCACACCAGGGTGCGGCCGGAGTACCTCGGGCGCCAGCTGCGGTCACCCTCGGGCGGATCTCCGGGCACGGTTTTGGTCACGACGCCTCCCTGGCAGAGGCGAGGCTCCGCGAGAGTTTGAGCCGCCGCCGCCTCAGCTCGCCCTGCTCCGCGGGAGTCTGCGGGCCTGCCGCTGGCTGCTCCTCCGCTGCGGCCTCGTCGCGAAGGGGCTGCGCGGCCTCACGCCAGGGCTCGAGCTGGTCGGTGCTTTGGCGATCCCTCGTGGGCCGTTTTCGTTTTGATGTCATCTGCACCATAGGCGGAACGAAGGCAGGAAGAGCAAGGGACAACGAAGACAAGACGAACACGGAAAACACTGTCTAGCTCGAGCCCGGTCCCACGCGGAGGTCACCGAGGCCCCCTGGAGTTCTGACTCGGAGCGTGCCCTCCTGGGCGTCGGGAGGCCAGGACAGGTCGGACGGGGCCAGGACGAGGACAAATCCGTTCCAGAGCGTTCCGGAACGCTCTCAGAGCGTTCCAGAGCGCTCGGAGAAGGCCGCGGCGCCCGAGACATCCTACAGGGCCGCTGGATCGCAAAGATACTCGATTTATCCTCACCCGAATTTATCTTCGTCCTGGCTTCGTCTTAACAGACTTGCGCACCGTGTCAGGCTTGCGACGACGGGGCAGAAGGAAGGGGAGGGGTAGGGGGTGGCAGGGGGGGAGGAGGATGAGGAGGAGCAGGCGGAGGAGGGTGGGCGGGAGGAAAGAGGAGGAAGGGAACGAGGAGGGAGGGGAGAAGACGGTCGATGGCAAATACAGGAGCGGAGAGGTAGCGGGAAGAGGAGAAAGGAGCGGAGGGGGAAGTGGAACAAGGAGGGGGCGGCGATTCGGGAAAATGGGAGAGGGTTGGAGGGAAAGGGAGGGGAAAAGGGATGGAGCGAGGGGGGGGATCGGAAACGGGGTGTCTGTCTCCTCTCGTCCGCCCCTAACCCCGCGTGATCTTGCACGCGTCTTCTGTTCGCCCGTTGATTGCCCCTCGCGATTTCTTGCTGATGTTTCGGGCAAGCCGCCATCAGAGCCTTCCCTCTTTTGAGGCGGGCTGGAGTACCATGCCTCGTGAGCCATGGCCACATCGGCTGCAGTGGCTGCGAGTGACGTCCACCAGTGCCATGTGCTTGAGGTGGCAATGGCGCGCTCCCTGCTAGCGATACAATCCCATCATGCTGTCCAACAAAGAGTGACTGGGCGAGTGCCGCCACGAGGGGCGACTGGGCCAGTGTTGCCAAGAGGGGGGGGCATTGCACGAGGGAGCTGCGGGCAGGAATGGCCCCTTGACCTCGCTGAAAGGCCGTATGTACCAACTTCATTCGCTCGCTAAAGAAGACGAGAAGGAGGAGGAGGAGGAGGAGGAGGAGGAGGAGGAGGAGGAGGAGTAGGACGAGGAGGAGGAGGAGGAGGCGGAGAGTGATCAGGAAGAGCGGGTGTGCTGGTAGTTGGCAGCAGCTGCAGTGGCAACGGCAGCGACTGCTGCGGCCCAGCTGCGGCAGCGTGGCACACTCGATGAGCACCCGTCTCAATGTCAGGCGGCCTTCGAGGAACAGCTGCAGCGCGAGGTCAGTCAGAAGGAACCGTATCTTCCAGCTCCCACTCCTTTCTGCTCTCTTCATTTTGCTTATAGTTATTCCCATGTTGTCGTCTTGGTTCATGCAGCATGTCTTCTGTGTCGTACCCAGCACGACAGGAGCCATATCAAGATTGTGCCGGTTTTTGGCCGAAGCGCTGCGCATAGGAACAGAGCGATCGCAAAACCGTACTGGAGTGAGAGGCTGTTTCGGGGGCGACCAGTTCGACACGTTGAGATCTACGCCCGCAGAGAAAATGTAGCACCGCCCCCGCGGGTCGTCCTCGAGCGGATCCCCCTCTCCGAGCGCAGCCTCTGGCGGGCGCGCCGTCGTCAGGATCTCGTCTCGTTCGACCTGAAACGTGGATGTGTTCGTGGTAAAGCATGGTGTGTGTGTGTGTGAAGTCCGCTCACTTCCCCATTACCTCCCTTCCGCAACTGTATTGGCTCGGGTATTGGCACTCTGACCAGTGTGCACTGCACACTGCGCAGCGCCTCGGAAGAGGAATCGCCCTCTTTGCTTCTACCTACGGACCCCGTACAGGAACGGCCCCTCGGCCGTCTCCCTGTATTCGCACATGGTAGCAAGATGGTAACAGAAACACGGTCGACCCACGAACCTGGAAAGGGATGTAGAATTGCGAGGCGCGGGAACGTTGTCAAGCACCTCAACTGGGTCGATCGGCAGTGATGATGCTCAAGGTATCCATGGTGACGACATTATGTCAAGGGTTGTGTTGTGCTGATCTGCGCTGTGCCGCGCCGCATAGTGACGTGCCAGGGACGCGCCACGGGACGTGCCACGGACGCGCCAGGGGACATGCCGCGTTGAATTGTGCCGTGCGCCATTGCATTGGGTCAAGCCGTCCTTGACGTCAGTATCCTGACCGAACTGCTTTGAATCCTAAGCTCGAGATGTGTGAACGCATAACCCGGACTAGTTGCAATCGAAACACGCGGGGCGCTCGACCAGCTCGAGCTCAAGCTCCGGTTCAGTTCCGCAGCCCTCGCTCGAAACACACTCACAATCTGCTCAGACATAGAGTCAGACGACCACATGTTGGATATCTCATTATGTAGCCTGGACGCGTGAAGACGTGGTTCCAGCTCGGGACAACCATGTTAGATACACCCTGGCCCTTGGGCGGCCTGGACACGTGCAAAACACGTGGTTCCAGCTCGGGGCAACCATGTCAGATACCGCCCTGGGTGACCTGGACACGTAAAAACACGTGGTTCCAGCTTGGGACCACCATGTTAGATCGGAGGTTGGGGGGTGAGATCGCAGTGGGACGGGAGGGAAGTGTGGTAATTCTCCCAGTAAACAAGGACGTGCACATGAGTTTACACATTGTGGCTCTTACGTGCAACATATCAAGCGGAGGGATTTCTTGCCGTCGAATTCTTGATGCAGACATCCGGCCGTCAGACACCTGAACACCCCCTCTCCTGGCACCCCTGGCCCCCAGGCCAGCCTGTCCGGTCTCGAAAAAAGAGTGCACCATATGACACTTCATCGTCATAGCGCACGTCACAATACAACGTGTTTCACGGCATCGCACACTATCGCATTACAGTTCGTTCCAACAAATGTCGGTGTTGAGCATTGTGAGCATCGTTCGTAGCGTCGTGCGGGTTCTGGCTCCGAATGGATGTTTTGTGTCCTGGTGGTTGTCCTGGTGGTTGTTGTTGGTGGTTGGAGTTTGAGGTTTGGTAGGTCATTATCCTGTCTTTCCTAGTGGTGGTGGCAAAATCGTTTCTGTGACGGGCTTCGGGTGAGACGTCATACCAGACGTTGCCACGCGGTTTAGCATGCCAGTCTGAGTATGTTGTTTTCAGCGGCTTGCCGATGTGAAAGTGAACGACGGCGTGCCGATGCGCACAAAGGGCGGACAGAAAGTGCAGCGCATCCAAGCCTTCTGCCTTACGCATCAGCCAGGATATGGTGCTACTGGCTCGCTTTCCCAGCCATCCTGTGGATCTGGGTCCTCGTTTTGAAGAGACAGCGCCCCGCTTCCCACCTCACGTTCCTCCTCCTCCCGCTCCTCCCTCCTCCCACCGTTGCCTCTGCCCTCCGCATGTCCTCATCTTCACTATTCATCATCGTCGTCATCATCGTCATCACCACCGCGCCACCCATGTCGGCACACCCCTCACACGCTTCGTGGCCCCCTCGGGAGCTTCACCGCAGGCCCCAGTGGCAGGGTCCGCGCGCGTCCGCGCAACCCATGCCGGCACACCCCTCACACGTTTCGTGGGCCCTCTCGGGCGCTCCACCGAGGGCCCCAGTGGCAGGGTTCGCATGCGTCCGCGCCATCCATGTCGGCACCCCTCATACGTTTCGTGGCCCCAGAGGGAGCTCCACCGAAGACGATACTCACAACTGAGGTATTCACAACTGCATATGGTTGGGTCCTTCGCCAGGCTAACTTTTGTTCCCGCGGCAACCTTGGTTCAAGCTCATTGCTGTGAGGAGCACGGGCGCTGGCTCACACGCGATGGCGAAGCCGTTGAGTGGAGGCTGAGCAGAGGCCCATCCGACCTTAAGAGTTAATATGTTGTTGCTTTCTCCTCCAGTGGTGAAGAGTGTGCGGAATGGGAATATGTGTTGTGCCTTTTATGTTTGCGCACGGATGTTGTTGTAGCTTTGTTTGATGTGTTTGTGGGGGCCCACGGTTACACCAGGGAATCCCAGTGTTTGCGGCTCCAGAAATCACAAACAATTTCCACCTCAATCAACAGGAATGAACTTGCTACCTGCTTGGGTGTTTCTTCTTCTCTGGCCCCATTGGGGGCCCCCGGCATATGGAGATAACAGTAATATAAAGAAGCACGCCAAAAATGAGCCCAGCGCGACCCCAATTAGGGGAAAGCTTCCGGTTGCATGAGCGCAGTGTTTGGAATTGCGTGACATTGCGTGGCATTGCTTGGCATTGCTTGGCATTGCTTGGCATTGCTTGGCATTGCGTGACATTGCTTGGCATTGCTTGGCATTGCGTGGTATTGCGTGGCATTGCTTACCATTGCTTACCATTGCTTAGCATGTCTTGTCCAAGCTGCTTCGCATGGCACCGGGGCGAGGAACCCAGGGAATCCAGGGAACCGGGGAACCCCCAGGAAATTTTGGGAGCCCGTGGATCGGGGCCTAAGAGACGGGGGTCAACGCAGACGGGGGTCAGCCAGAGCGCCGGATCCTGCAGGATCCTGCGAAGACCCCCTCTGGCTGACCCGGGTTTGCGAGCCGCTCGTGGCCGCGAGGCGGCCGCGCGTATTGGCTGACCCGGGTTTGCGAAGATTTGCGTTGCAGTTTTTTTGTTCCTGCATTTCAGTTTTGGGTTTCCTGCTGACCCGGTTCTGGATTGACCCGGGTCAGAAGATCCCCGAGTGGAACCATCGAGGAACGGGCAACGTAAGAATCGCAGGCAGCGAGGGCAGAGAACCTAGGCCCTGGGTTCTCTGCCAATAGGCAGGCTTAGTAGGATCTGGTAGAAGCTAATAGAAGCTAATCGAAGCTAATAGGCACACCACATGATTAGAATAGCTCTCAGCCCGATGACACCTAACCAGGGAACGTCCGAGGAACGGGCAACGAAAGATTCCGAGGCACCAACCTTTCACCAAGTAAGACCCCCGTAGGCAAGCCTAATTGGCGAACATGTGCGGTCCTGCATGTGTTCTTTATTACCTGGCCCATTCTAGGACACTGATGTCATATCGTGATGCGCGATCAGTGAAGCAGTCGCGTTGGAAAGGAGTGTTGCCCAGGATGGCTTTTCAAGCGGGGGCAGGCTTATCACATTTTGGGTGCGCTGTTTCTTCTCCCGTCTACGGGATGCTGTATTGTGTAGTTGATTCTCGCTTGCTGCTGCAATTGGCAGGCCCCATCTCTTACCTTCTCCTAATGCTTACACCTTCCATTTCCTCTCCTTTCCATGTGTCGTCGTCATAACCATCATCATGGCTAGCAACATTATTCGTATACTTTTCGGATCAACATGTATGCTGTTGAGGGCGTCACCCTTTTCCAGTAGCTGTTGGCCCGCGAGTTATGACCTGACAGCCACCGAGGTGCATCTTACAGTGCTGGGCGTCATCGGCGCGGAGGACCACGCCAGCTTCGGCGCACCAAGAACGTGGCACGGTTCTGACGCAGGGTTACAAGCGGGCAGTCGCACAGCAGCAAGTGGCTACAACCTCCTATCAGGAAATTGGCTCTGCGAGCTGCGATGTGTGACGTTGGCTGGGATAAGCGAGCAAAGGGCAGGTTGCCCAACAGGCCACACAAGCGACGGTCAGACGACAGATGTCGGTATCTGCAGCCTCCTGGCCCGTACGCCGCGACGGTGCAAATCGCACCAACTGCCGCCCTTTGTGACAGCAGCAACCTGCAGCAACACACTCTGAGCTCGAACCTCGCTCTCGGCAGAACCCGTGGTGAGCTTTCTGCGCATCAGGCGCCCGTCTCCTCTGGCGAGGATGAAGATCTTGCCCCAGGGTTCCTGGATGAAGATCTTGCCCCAGGGTTCCTGGAGAATGGTCCCGACGAGCTGTAATTTTTAAGCTTGAGGGTCGCACATGGTGGAACACCCGAGTCTGGGGCAACAGTAGGCTGCACGTGAGAGTGACCATTCGCCGGAGTCGCTGGCTGAGGCGGCAGCCCCTGCAGAGGGCCGCGCCGCAGGCCCTTGCACGGCCCGGCTCCCGTCAGCCCCGCCCTCGCCGCCGACCCCCCCGCCCCCGCCGCCCCTTCGAAGGGAAGCGCGCTGCCGCCGGACGCGCGGGCCGCCGCGGCTCGTGAGCTGCGGCCGCGGCATGCCGCGGCAGCATGGCTCCGTGGCGCGCCCGCTCCGCTGGCACCGCGGCTTCCGCTGGCGGGGGCCGAAGGAAAGGCTCTAGGGCTCCTAGATGGGGTCGGAGTAGATGGGGTCGGAGGATCGCGCCGCATCGCCGATGCATCGCCGATGCGGCTCGATGTGGAGCCCGATTTGCCTCTCGTCGACGTCGCCGATGCATCGCCGGCGTCGACGATGCATGGCCGGTGCATCGCCGATGCATCGCCCATACATCTTCGATGTATCGGCGATGCGGCGCAATCCTCCGACCCCATCTACTCCGACCCCATCCAGGAGGCCTCTAAAGGCAGGCCTTGTAGAGGCTCCCCTCGAACGGGCGTGGCGTCCTTCGGCAGTTCAAGCTGTGCGAGCGAGCAGTGCGCCGGCTTGGTGCTCTTCGGTTCGCTGCGTGGTTTTGCGCACGCCTCCTGCGACGGTATCCCGCCTTCGGATTCTGATTGCGATCGCGTCCGCCTTGCAAGCCGTCGTCGACCAGCGGATGTCACGCATCACGCTGCATGTCTGGCACGCGTGGTAGAATGCTCTGGTCGCCGTCACCCAGTTACTGATGCCAGCAGAGCGCGGTCTGGAGCGGTCGGAAGCACATAAGAAAACATACGCTGCCCAGTTCGGCATCCGCAGCGAGCTCGAAAGCACCTAACGGATCTTCAACAATGCGGGCGCACAGGTACCAGATTGTTGGGTGGCTGTCGAGCTCCCCGAAAATAACCGAGACTCTAACCTCACATCTCCACCGCTGGTGCCGCCTCCGCGGCCATCACATATAGGCCGCCAGACGCGAGTGTCATGAATTGCCTCAAAAACGACGTGAAACCGATTCGATGCGAAACCGTCGAGATAGCCGCCTTGTTCATCGCCTGCTCTTGGGTTGCGCGGATTACTGTTGTAGGTTTTCATGCCCGCGGCCAGTATCAACGCAGCGGTCGCTTCCTGCGACGCCGAGCCTTCGCATACTCAAGAGCTCTTTGGTTGCGAAACAATCCTGCGCACCATCCTGGCGCATTGCGCCTCTCAGCGTAGTTGTTTTTCAATTCTGGCAGCCGTCGTGGCGGCGGCTTCAATACCACCGCGATTTCGTAGCACACGATGGCTTGCCTGTCCTTGTTCCCTTCCCGCTCGACCAACAACCGCAGGTCCAGCACCAGGCGACACTGTACGGCCGAGCCCCTGTTTCTTGAAGTTTTGAGTCCCTGCGCGCAGCAGGCCTCGCGAGTATCGACCGCGCACAGCCGTCGGCGGTGCGAGATCCCGAGGTTGCCTTTCATCCCGCCATCGACCACTCTGCGATAACTTTGACAGACGCCGGTTTTCTTGCACGTATCCAACTTTGATGAAAATTTTTCAGCAGGCTGATTTCGGTATCAAACCCCGTCGCACCGTGAGCTGTCCGCGTTTTCACAGTGGAAGGAAATACCCGATCGAATCCCGATCAGATACAACTGTTGCGTGGAAGGTAAATTCAGAGTTCCACGAGCGCCTCCGCCATTTGATGTTGCACGTCTTTGTGAGCAAGCCAGCGCGGTAGCGCTGTCTAAAGCTGGTGAGTCAAGAGGTTGCATGGATGCATTCAGGTCGCCGGACGCGTTCCGCCTGCTTCCACTCTCAAGCCCAGCGGTTGAAAAATCTTATCCTCGGCCATCGACATACATGCTGGCACTAGGCGGGTGGGCGACCACTCACTGCGTCGAGGAAGCATATTCCAGGTCTTGCTTTTTTTCGGCGCTTGCTCTTACGTTCTGGGTGAGCCGCTGGTCTTGCTAACTTCAGGTGGTTAGTTCCAGATGTGTCGCGGCGGGTAGAGCATTCTCCAGCGTACGCTCACGTGGGCAGCGCCATTGGCGTCCAGCTCCTATGTTTGACCGCTCGGGCTTCAACGGAGTATGTGCACGTTGTCAGTCGTCCGCCGCTCTCCGCATGTACACGTGCAGTCGGATGGCTCGGCCTTGCATTCAAGCCCAGCTGCTTGCACGTCTCATTATCACTCTCAGCACCACCACCACCACCACCACCACCACCACCACCACCATCATCATCATCATCATCATCATCATCATCATCATCATCATCATCATCATCATCATCATCATCATCATCATCATCATCATCATCATCAACATCAACATCAACATCAACATCAACATCAACAGCAACAACATGAGAATCACCATCCTCCGCATCGTCACAGTCGTCTTTTTACGCGGTTTCCCCTGAGTCGGGCACAGTATCATTCTGGGCGCGGGCCGTCCTGGGCCATCCCCTCACGAGGATGCTCACTCCCATAGGAAACCCCGACAGTGTCCCAATTAGCAGAGGGCGCGTGCAATCTCCAGATCCTCCTGGGTAGCCCACAAGGACGATTCTCGATTCCGTCGGCAGCACCAGCAAGGCCCTTGTAGGCATCTGTGCACTACCACGGGACCGTCCTGGATATCACCCCATAGCGAGCGCTTACAAGGTTCCGGTCCGCATGGGTGCATAGTGTAACCAAACCATCGTGGGTGAATTTCCGCGATGACTTCTTGCACACACAGATGTCCAACAAGCCCCAGCATGGACGGTTTCATGTTTTGTCTTGGTCCACCCGTCAGGGGCTCCAACACTGCCTCCGCGATCACGGCGGGCGCATATTGTAGCGGGATGTGTTCTGCGCAGCCTTGAACTAGGGGTCGTGCCGCCATAGGGAGCTGCAGAACGGCCCCAGTGAGTTCTCACGAGGATGCTTACACCTATGGAAAGGCTTAGTAAGGTTTCAATGAACACGGAACACGGGTGCATAATGTAGTCGGAAAATGCTTGCCCACCTTTCAGGTGTGTTGTCACATTCATAGGGAATCCTATACTGTATGACGCTACTAGCTCGGGCACATATCTTAACCAGGCCGTCTTGCCCAATCCTTTATTACTTTAATGGGAGCTCCAACAAGGCCCCAGAAAGCACGCGCGCATACTGTAAGTTGACCGCCTTGGGAACCCAGCACGAAGGTTCTTCTCAGAGCGCTCAGAAACGGCCCCAGCGAGCACAGGCACAAATTGTGACTGAACTCTTTTGGGCTACCCCATCGCGGGCATTCTCATCCCCACAGAGAGCCCCAACAGGGGTTCAGTGAGCACGCCTGCAGAGCGGGGCTGGACTCGCTGCCCATGCATACGTAGTAAAACTTCTTTGGCGACTGCCCTGGGGCAGACCTACCGAGAAGGCGTGCGAAGGCCCCCCTAGGAAGGCTCTGAACTCTCACGGTTGGGCCATCGCATGCGCATCGAGCCTCGAGCCGTCGCCCCCGCTCGTAGATAGAACGAAGATCATGCCGAGGGCCTTCTGCCTGGCAGCCTCCTGGCCCTTCACAGGGCCGGGGGATCGAGGCTGATGCCACTTGTGGTCTCTCGTGCCGTGGATATTTCGGAGACGTGTGGCAGGTAAGATGTTTGCGTCTCGCCAAGGTCTACTTTCCTGGATCGAGCTTCGAGCCCCTCGGATCCAGGTTGAACCTCGACAACGTAACGGAGGCTCACCCGTTCCTGGCTGGCTGGGCCTGCAGGTGGTCTTGCCGTAGTTCGGTCAACATGCTGGTGGTGGCGCTGCTGTCCTTGTGCGCGTCGTCTGGCGGGGCTTCGCCTCCGCCTGAGGGCATTGACTGGCCGGCCCTGTCGCTGCCTTGGCGTCCCGCGCCAGCGAGTCTTGTTCAGGCCATGCGCCCCCCGCTGCCTTGGTCCCCCCCGCTGCAATGCACAGACAACGCCACGTTTCGCGATTCGTTGGGCTTCCCCTGCACCGATTGGATCGATTACACATGCGACAGAGCTGCACAAGTGGAGGGATGGGGTTACACCAAGCAGGCGCAGGATGACATCTTGTCGAATTGCAAGCTTTCCTGTGGCTTGTGCGAGACAGATGGCGCATTGCCCAAGGACAGGGGCAACTGTTTCTCCGAGGGCTGCTATGCTCACAACAAGTCCAAAGGATGCCAGTGCAACCCCATGTGTGAGATGAAAAAGGACTGCTGCTACGACTACGAAGCTAGGTGCTACAATCGTGATTATCGAAGACGCCTACGGCGAATCACCGCCGCCCCACGCATTGTTGGAAGCGCCTGTGTGGCCGAAAGTTGGGCTAGAGCTTGGCCAAGCTGTCGGACCATATGTTCCCCAAGCCGTTGTTGAAACTCTTCGGGGAACACGTGAGGACGAGGATCATGAGGAGAAGAAGGAACAGGGAGGAGAAGGAGGAGGAGAAGGAGGAGGAGGACGAGGAGGAGGAGGAGGAAGAGGAGGAGGAGGAGGAACAGAAGGAGTAGACCTCGTGGGAGTCTCTTGGGGGGCTCTTGGGGTCTCCTGGGAGCTTCCTGGGGGCCTTTCGGGGGCCTCTTTGGGTGTTTCCTTCGGCCTCTTTCTTGGGGGCCTTTGGGGGCTTGGTCGGGTTCTCTCTGGCCGTCTTGGGGCGTTCCTGGACCGTCTCGGGGCCCTCGTGGTGTGCTTCAGGGCCTCTCGAAGGCCATCTTGGCCGTCATGGAGGCCCCATTGGGCCTTCTTGGGCATTCTTAGGACCCCCTCTGTGCTGCTTTGGGGGCTTCTTGGGCCGTCCTGGGGCCATCGTGGAGGCCTCTTGGGCGCTCTGGGGACGATCTTGGGGGCCTCTTGGGCCGTCGGAAGGCCGAAAAGAAGCAAATGCCAAAATCCTTCAAAACCTAAGGCAAATCAAGGATTTGGACCTCGTTGGGCCCTCCTGCAGGACCTCTTGGAGGCCTCTTGGGTCATCTTGGAGGCCTCTTGGGGGCCGCTTGGGCCATCTTGGAGGCTTCTTGGGCAGACTTGGATGCATGTTGGACCCTCTCGGACCGTCTTGGAGGCCATCTTGGACCATCTTGGGCGAACTTGGAAGCCATGTTGGCCGTCTTGGAGGCCATCTTGGGCTGTCTTGGAGGCCATCTTGGGCCATCTTGGCCGTCTTGGAGGCGAGTTGGGTAACCACCCGGCATCGCCCGAAGCCTTCCTCGTGGCCGGCGCAGTGAGCCGAAGCCCCAGGGGAAGTTCTTTTTTTTTTTGGGGAAAAACCAAAAGCAAATTGTATAGGATTCAGCACGCCAGGCACCCCAAGCACAGGAGGCGGCGGATCAGGGCCGTCTTGGAGGCCATATTGGGCGTCTTAAAAGGCCTCCTGGGCCGTCTTGGGGGCCCCTTGGGGCCGTCTTGGGGGCCTCTAGGGCCGCCCCTTTTGATTTATCAAAGGGGTGCCCGGCGTGCCAAACTATCCCCCTGGGGCGTCGGTCCGTCTTGCCGGCCACCCGGAAAGGATCTCAAAACTTGGTTGCAAAGGTTTTCTTTGCCCCAGATGGCTCCAAGACGGCCCAAGATGGTCTCGAAGACGCCTACGGCGAATCACCGCCGCCCCCTGCCTTTTTGGAAACGCCTACGTGGCCGAACGTTGTGGCCAGAGGCCTGCCAAGCTATCGGATCATGTGTTCCCCGAATCGGTTTGGAAAGCGTTCGGAGAACACGGTGGGCGAGGCTGGGCCGACTTGGGCCTTTCTTGGGGTGCTCCAGGGCCGTCTTGGAGGCCATCTTGAGCGTCTTGGAGGCCTCTTTGGCCGTCTAGGGGGCCTCTTGGGGCCGTCTTGGGAGCCTCTTGGGCCGTTTTGGGACCATACTGGAGACCTCTTGGGCGATCTTTGGGGGCTCTTGGGCTATCTCGGGCCGTCGGAAGGCAGAAAAGAAGCAAATGTCAAAATCCTTCGACCCACGGAACATCAGTGTTTTTGGCCTTGTCGGGCCTTCCTGGAGGCCCTCTTGGAGGCCTCTTGGGCCGTCTTGGGCCATCTTAGGGCCATCTTCGGCCGTCTTGGTGGGCTCCTGGCCCGTCTGATGCCGTCGGAAGCCGTTTGGGGGGCCTCCTTGGGCCGACTTGGGGCCCTCTTGGAATGCTCCAGGGCCGTCTTGGAGGCCAATCTTGGGCGTCTTACAAGCCTCCTGTGCCGTCTTGGGGGCCTCTTGGGGCCGTCTTGGGGGCCTCTAGGGCCGTTCTGGGGCCATCTTGGAGGCCTCTTGGGCGATCTTTGGGCGATCTTTGGGGGCAGGGCTCTTGGGCCGTCTCGGGCCGTCGGAAGGCCGAAAGGAAGCAAATGTCAAAATCCTTCAAAAACCTAAAGAAAATCAATGACCTTTTGTTTCGAAAAGTGCTTCTCAGCTCCACAGCCAGCCAACAGTTCGAAAACATAGAGAAGACTATCATCATCTCTTGAATACTTAGCAGAGTACGTCGGCGTTCCTCGGCAGCAGCGCTAGCACTGTGGAGGACGATCAGTGGAGAGGAAGCATGTTGCCAAGTTATTTCCAGATGTGTGAATCATTTTCGAACATGTACAAAATATCTTTAAGACATGCTTAGAACATTTCCTGGCTTTTTAAACACATGTTAAATTCAATGATCGGACTGTTAGGATGTCCGTCGTCGTGGCATCCGCGGCGCTGGGCAGCACGACGTGCGCCAGGCGCGGGGCGGCACGCTCGCGAGGCTCCGTCCGGGGAGGGCACGGCGGGGGGGGGCACCTGCCCGGGGCACCTTGTTGTGAGGGACGGTGGGAGGACGAAACGATGCAAGTTAGCTGTGACCGCGTGGACCTGGACTTAAGTCGGGCCTGTCCCTCTACAGGGGGAATATTCAAACAAAGTTTTTTTTCATTAAAAAACATATAGTTTGGGGACTATTGTTTGAGCATTTTGGGGCATATTTTGGGTATTTGTTGAGCATGTCTTATTTGTCGCCGGAAAGCCCCCTGTGGGGGGACGCGCCCGACCTGAACCTAGACTGCGACACCACCACGACGCGCGGTCCCCACCCCCTGCGTGTCAGCGTTTGGCCTCGGTGCGGCACCCCACGTCCGGGAGGACAGGGATCTCGCGGGTCGGCGTCGACACGTGGGAGGAGGGATTTCCCCAGACCTCCGACGTCGCGAGAAACTCACGGCGAAGGTTTTCGATAATTTGCGGCCTCTGGAGGCCCCCGCCGGGCCTCGGGAGCGTCAAAAAACCACCCGGGATGAAAAACGGGTCCCAGGGAAGGTCTCCAGATTTCGGGGGGCCGACGTCGTGAGTTTCTCACGACGTCGGGGGTCTGGGTCTGCAAAGCTCGAGAGAAATGTCTCATTCGCCTTGGCGGTCGCGGGTGATGATTGTCAGACGACTGCCGTGAAAGTGTCCACACGCTGGAGGGATGACTAGTTGAGCAGACGGTGAGGAGCCTCCGGCCAGGCCTAGTCAGGGAATGCCAGAGACAGATGTCCGGCATCAATTTTCGCAGCTTGGCGGCCCCAAGGCGGCTAGCGGATCTTCTGCCCGACACGGCAGGAAGTTGCATCGACAATGGGTGCCACGGCTACGACAAATCAGTATCTTGCCAATGCAACCCAAAGTGCGTCAAGTACAAGAATTGCTGTCATGATTTCCGAGACAGGTGCAAATGGAACATAGGTAATTGTTTGGCTTGGCAGCAAATCCCAGCAAACATTTCAAGAGCGAATTACACAGAGTTGTGCAACAGAGCTGAATGCCCTTTCTTATCAATCAGTGGTCCTGAGCGCGCTGGCTGTTGGTTCAGGTGCGTGCCAAAGTGGGGCTGCGGGTGGGACGTTTCAGAGATGAGCATCGCGGACAGGGACCGAAGAGTGTGTCGCAAATGCTCCATACCTGGATGCGTTAAATGCAAGCATGGCTCAAGATCCAAAGGCGTTGATCAATGCTCCCAGCAAGGATGCGCAAGTGGTTATCATGTGCGGAACAATGAATGTGTGGGGAATCTTCGGAATCTGCATGGCCTCGCCTTCTGCCGCCGGCCCCGCCGCTGACGGACTCGTTGCTCGATGGTTGCCACGTTGTAGACTGTCGTTCTCTTAATCCTGGCCCTGTGGAAAACGTGCCCGTACAAAAAAAGACTCCCTGGATCTCTGGCCCTGGGGGCCTCCTTGACGCCCCTAGGAAGAGTCACCCGGGACTTCCGGGCCTCTGGGATTCCTTGCCGAGCCGTGCAAATTGGTCGGCGCCAGTCCCACGAGGCTCCCAAGACGGTCCAACAGGGCTCCGAGACGGCCCAAGAGCGTTCCACAACGCCCAAGATGCTTTGAAGACGGCCCACCAGGCCCCCCAAGTCGCCCCAAGAGAGTTCCAAGAGGACCCCAAGAAGGCCCACAGACGCAAGATTTAATGATTTCCATCTGAGGTTTTGCCATGTTCCTTCTCGCCTTTTCGGGCTTCCGTCGCTCCAGGACGGTCCAATAGGCGCTGACCATTTCTTCAAGACTAGACGGCCCAAGAAGGCTCCGACAACGCCCACGGGCGCTCCGAAACGCGCAAGATGGCCGCAAGACGGCACAAGAGGCCTCGAAAACGGCCCACGAAGGTTCCAAGTGGACCTCCAAGAGGCTTCCAGGCGCAAAAGTCATGCATTTCTTGTTTGGCTATTCCATTCGACAATCTCGCCGATTCTGGCTTTCAACGCCCCAAGGTGGCACAAGAGGCGTCCAAGATCGCTCAATGGGACCGCCCTGCCAAAGCCGGACACTCCGGATCTTACGTCCCTCCACGGAATCAAATTCAAGGCTTTTCCCGCGACGTGGTAGCGCCCCCGGACCCCCAATGTCAATGTTCGCGCCGAAATTGGCGACTGATTTTTTTTCTTAGACCCTGCAGTCCACGTTGCGCGCGTGACTGAATATTGATTTTTTGGGGGCGAGGGGGTTGGATGCAAGCTTGCGTTTGATTTTGCGGAGCGTTGTAGGTCGCCCTCATCCTTTCCGGGCCCAGCCAGCGGTCCCAAGCCTGACGACGACCCAAAGAACACCCCCAAGAAGCCATCCAAACGCAAAAAGCAGTGATATTCACATGATTGTTGTATGATTTTGGGATGCTCGATTCTTCGGTCATCTGGGCGCCTGAGAATGGCCAGGAGACCCCGAAAAACATCCCAAAGCAATCGAGTGGAGCTGCGGACACTTCGAAAGAGCTCCAAGACGGCCCAACAGGGCCCTAAGATGACCCGCAGAGAGGCCCATGACGGCCCAAGGTGGCCCCCAGAAGCCCCCAGAAGCATTCCAAATCGTGACCCGACCGTTGAGGGAGACCGCCGTTCGCAGCAAGGTGGCCCGAGAAAGCCCCCAGAGGCTCCCTCAAAGCGCCCAGGGGGCCCCCAGAAGCCCCCGAGATGCTTATAAAAAGGTTACGCGAGCCCCTCAAAAGATTTTCCGAGGAGGAGCCTCCGCGAGAAAAAATTGCACAAACACACATATATGGTCCAGGGCTTGGGCCCCCCCCCCCCAATGCTGATGCCATTGGCCCCCCCCCCCCGCGCGATGGTCCCCCCCGCCCCCCCCTGTGGGCGTGGCGTGGTGCTGCGCTGCGGTGCCCCCCTCCCCCCCCTGTGAATGTGGTGTGGTGCTGTTGTGGTTCAGAGGTGGGCGTGGCGTGGTGCTGCGCTGCGGTGCCCCCCTCCCCCCCCCGTGAATGTGGTGTGGTGCTGTGGTGGTTCAGAGGTCGTCGTCGTCGTCGTCGTCGTC
The DNA here is from genome assembly GCA_963575745.1 of Prorocentrum cordatum. Lineage (NCBI taxonomy): Eukaryota > Dinophyceae > Prorocentrales > Prorocentraceae > Prorocentrum > Prorocentrum cordatum. The sequence goes on along the minus strand of CAUYUJ010006305.1, from coordinate 9,092 downwards.
GTCGTTCTCGTCGTCCTCGTGGTCCTCGTCGTCCTCGTCGTCGTCGTCGTCGTCGTCGCCGTCGCCATCGTCGTCATCGTCGTCGTCGCCGCCGCCGCCGCCGCCGGCGTCGTCGCCGCCGCAGCCGTCGTCGTCGTCGTCGTCGTCGTGGTCGTCGTCGTCGTCGTCGTCGTCGTCGTCGTCGTCGTCGTCGTCGTCGTCGTCTCTGGGACCATACCATCTGGGGGGGGGGGCGAGGAATCCTGGGACCATACCATCTGGGGGGGGGGCCGTGGGCCCGGAGCCCAGGATCATATATTGTAACGACGCCGACGGAAGCGGAAACATGGAGTTATATTTGGTTTTTAATGAATATATGTTGTTCTCATTCCGTCCGCAGGCCCAACTTAAAGGACCAAGGTGCATGGCGCGAAGCGCCAATGCAGTCTTGTATATATGTATGACATGTATTAATGTGCATATGGATGTACGTCTGTGCGTACGTATGTTATGTAAATATGTATGCATGCATGCATGCATGCATCCATGCATGTATGTATGTATGTGAGTTCGTACGCGTTTTCCACAGGAGGGGAGGCCTTCGGACACTCGTGACCCCTAACAGGTCGCGTCCGCAGCCACCCTTTTTCTGCTCGGGTAGGCCCGCCAGGGCCGCTTTGAGAGACAGCACGTTCTCCCTTCCGCAAGACAAGTTGCACTTCCTATACTCAGTGGTGCGCGACGTGATTGCGCTCAACGCCCCGACGCGGGAACCGACTTGCCACTGTCATTTCGAAGGGGCCTCTCAGTGTGAGGCTGCCTCGGAGACTGGAGGGTGCCACCACATCGAGAGGATCCTGTCTCGTCAGCTCGAGGGGGTGCAGAAGCAGTTGAGTTCGACCATTACGATTCATCTGTGTGTGAGCCTTGTGTTCAGTTTGAGCCTGCTGAGTTTCATCGTGGGGCTCTTGATCGGACGGTGCGCTGGTCGTCGAGTCTCATCAACTTCCTCCTCGTCATCGGTTTCTGAGCAGACCTTTCGTGGGCGCAACGGGCCAGTCACGCTATCGTCGTTGCGGCTCGCCGATAGATCATGAGCGTTTTTGGTATCAGTGAGAGGCGAGACTTGGTTCGATATGCAGATGATTCGAGCTTCACGTGGCATCACAGAAGCTGGTCGGTTCGTATCTCAGCTGACCACTGGGTCGTCCTCGCGCCCACGCACGAGCTGCAGGTTTTGGACACGGCGGCGGTTCGGTTCGAGCTGCTGGCAAGAGGCCGGCCCATGCCAGACCGCTGTCGCCAGGACTGCTTCCTACTCGATCCAATCCTTGTGCGGGAGCTCGGCGAGGCCATCGCCCGAGCCAAGGTGCTGGTCGACATTTCAGGAGAAGACATCGAGGTGGATGCCGACGAGATCGGGGTCGTCAGCGACCCGTCGCATCCTTGCTTCGGTGAGCAGGTGGAGCCAGGCATCTTGGACGACGCTACGCGGGCCCTGCTGCGGGAGACCACGGGGGTGGGCCAACTGGGTGCGAACGACGCGAGCACGGAGGCTCATGTTTCGAGGTTCAACTTCAACGACCTGTTCGAGTGGAAGAGCAGAGCCGAGGGAGGGGGAGATCTTCGGCTGCTGGGCAATTACCGCACCGCGGGAGACAAGCGTATCCTGCAGGCCAAGGATGCCGTCGAGGGTCTTGAGGAGACCAAGCTCGACGGCTGCCCCTTCGGTGACCCCCGCGCCGCCAAGGAGTACCTGGATGGCACTCTCGAGACCACCGACGGCTCGTTCGACATCCACCATCAGAGCTGGTGTGGGGTGTCGGGAGTCTCGCCGAACAGCGGTATCGCCCTTGATCACCGTATCATCCTGGAGGCGCTGCGGTTGGGACTCGCGTACCATCAGATCAACCTGGCAAACTCGGCCATGGGCGAGCAGCCTGTCAGGTGGCTCATCCAGCACGAGCTCACCGTGGAGAAGAGCGCCAGGCGCCCGGACTACAGCGGGCTCGGCTACAGGTTGGCGGGCTCCACCGAGGACAGGGGGAGTCTCACCGTTCCGAAGTTCACCAAGTGGGTTGCGGAGAAGCGGCACCAGGGTGCCTTCGCGCTCAGGCAGTCCCGACTGCTTCGCGAGGAGAGGCAGGCCGACGAGACGAAGTGTGGCAGGGGTCCCAAGGGGCCCACGGGCGGCGGCAAGTCTAGGGCCGCCGACTCTGGTCAGAAGTCAGAACAACGGGGGCTGAGGCTCCCAAGGGGCGAGGCGCTGGTGAGTGCCTGGTCATCGGCGCTGCCCTTTCTCTTCTACAGGTAGGAGCTTCCGGTCTGTTGCCTCGAGCTCCGAGTTTTGTTCGCCGTGGTCGGGGCGACCGCGGTCGGCGGCATGGCGACCCCTTTCCTCTGCCTGTCCGCTCGGCGAAGGGCTCCTTCGGGGGCTCCGGACGCCGGTGGCGAGGAGTGCGTGGACGTGCAGGACATCAAGACCAGCGTCTTTTGGAGGCCGTCCGCTCGCTCAATTTCTTGTATCGCACCAGAGTATGTTCAGACAAGGGCAGCCTTTACGAGGGTAGCCAGGGCAGGTTTACTTCTTCTCAGGTGTCGATATTGAGTTCGCTTGATGACCGCATCAGCCTGCACGGCGACCGGCCGCGTGACCTGGCCCCGCTCGACGCGCTCAAAGAAGTTTGCAAAGCGAAAGACTTGCACACTCAGGAGCCACAGCACATGGCGCCCTACCTTCCTGAGCTGAAGGTGACGAAGGGCGCTACTTTTCCTTTGCCTCTCGAGTCTGCGCCCCCCCGGCTGCGCTGCGGCTGGCCGCGGAATTCCGGAAACACATCTTGAAGAGTGGCGCTGAGCTGGGGGCAGACCGACTGGGAGGCGCGTCTGTCACTCCGTACTGGTGCCCGGACCTTCGGCGCTCTAAGAAGAGCCGACGCGAGCTGTTCGCCAACCTGTACAAGCACCAGCTCCTCACCTTCAGGCGCCGCATCTTCTCGAGGGTATCGATTTTCTTCGTCTGGAAGAAGACTGGGATGACCCGTCTTATTGTGGATGCTCGGGCCACCAATGAAAAGTGCAGGGTTCCACCTCGCATCGACCTGGGCGCGATCGCGGCTCTGGCGGACGCCGACCTCAGCCTGTCGGAGCTCTCTGTTGTTGCCGACGCCGAGCTGAGCTGCGAGGAGGAGGCTGAGCTCTTGAAGGGGAAGGGGGGCCTGTTCTCCCTTCCATTCTCCGGGAGCTCCCTGGACGTGGTGGGCGGCTTCTACCAGTTCGACAACTGGCGCATGGCCAGCTGGTTCGGGATGGACGACCCCGACGAGGCCAGCGCTTACGGGATCACCGAGGTCTGGGACGATGACCTGGAGAAGATGGTGCCAGTTTTGCCTGCAGATGTTGTGTACCCGTGCTTTAGAGCGCTTAGCACGGGTTTGACCTGGGCACAACACCTTTGTCACTCAGCTGTTGAGCATACTGTCGCCGCGGGGGTTCCTGGAGGTCTCGCCCGAGCTGCCCGGGAGAAACACCGGGCACCTCGTGCGTCGTTCGTGAGCCCGATCACCTCGACCTACGTGGACAACGCCGCGCTGCTGAGTGCTAATACTGAGACTACAGACTTGAACAATGTTTTGCAACAATTCTCTGACCGAGGGATGCTGACACACGACGTGGTCGAGCAGACTCCTTACCTTGAACACCTTGGTGCTGTCTTCGATGGACGGCGCCGCCTACTGCATCACCGGCCCCGTCGAGTCTGGCGGGTCTACCTGGCCGGCAAGGAGCTCTTACGCCGTCGTCGAATTCGAGGCGAGGTGCTGCGGATCTGGGTCGGCCACGCGGTGCACCTTTTCATGCTCAATACGCCGGCGCTCTCCTGCCTGTGGACCGTCTATCAGTTCATCCAACGCGCCCTGGGCCGCCGCTGCCGTGCGCGGGGCTCGGTCCGCCAGGAAATCAAAGTGATCCTGGGACTCGTTTTTCTTTGTCGGCGGGGCCTGGGAACGCCGAGGCTCCGCATGGCCTACTGCTCCGACTCCTCGGGCCTGGGCTACTCTGAGTACCTCAATAGTTCTGGCCCCCCGGACTACAGGGGCCCCCCGGCTTTCAAGGGCCCCTCCCCCGGACTACAAGGGCCCCCCCCCCGGACTACAGGGACCCCCCCCCGGACTACCAGGACCCCCCCCCGGACTACAAGGGCCCCTCCCCCGGACTACAGGAACCCACCCCCGGACTGCAATGACCCGGAAGCAAGGAACAAAAACTTGACAAGGGACAGGAAACGAGGAACAAAACTTGAAAAGCGAAAGGGGGCGGGAGGGGGAAGGGAGCACCCCCTCCCGGACTTCAAGGGCCCCCCCCCCGGACTACAAGGGCCCCCCCCCGGACTACAAGGGCCCCCCAAAAAAAACCACCCCGGACTACAGGGGCCCAACCCCCGGACTACCGGGGCCGCCCCCGGACTATTGCGCACCCCAGAACTATTGAGGTACTCAGAGTATTGCCTGGCCGTGGCGGGCGCCTCCGACGCTGAGCTCAAAGAGGCCGCGGCCTATCATGAACGCTGGCGCTTCGTCGAAGAAGAGCGAGTAGATCGTCATTGTGAGCTGGTGCCCTACTTGGAGCTCTGCGACGGGGCGGGCCTCTCTCCGTTGGGGGGCTCGGCTGACGCCTGGGGGGAACCCTGGGCCGCCCCAGCCTCGGGAGCCCCGCGTCGGTCCCCGACGCAGCTCGAGCGACAACGCGCGCAGAGGTCCGACCGCCTGGCTCCTGGTGGCGCTCGGCGAGCCCTCCGTGACCGAGTGGTTCGGGAAGACGCTGGTCGTGTACCCCCGCTGGGGCCGAACTGGGGCCCTCCTGAGCGCTGGAAGATCTTCTTCTAGCGCAAATGGTTGGACCCGACGGAGCATATCAATACCGAGGAAGGCCGGGTGATGTTGACCGGCCTTCGACGGGCATGCCGTAATCGTAATCCCCGTTGCCATGGGAAGCGGCTCCTCTCTCTCTCTCTCTCTCTCTCTCTCTCTCTCTCTCTCTCTCTCTCTCTCTCTCTCTCTCTCTCTCTCTCTCTCTCTCTCTCTCTCTCTCTCTTCTCTCTCTCTCTCTCTCTCTCTCTCTCTCTCTCTCTCTCTCTCTCTCTCTCTCTCTCTCTCTTCCTCTCTCTCTCTCTCTCTCTTCTCTCTCTCTACTCTCTCTCTCTCTCTCTCTCTCTCTCTCTCTCTCTCATCTCTCTCTCCTCTCTCTCTCTCTCTCTCTCTCTTCTCTCTCTCTCTCTCTCTCTCTCTCTCTCTCTCTCTCTCTCTCTCTCTTTCTCTCTCCGACAGCCTGGTCGCCTGTTGCGCCTTTGATCGTGGGCGCGGGCGAGGCACGGAGGAGACGAACTGGGGTCTTCGCTACCTTGGCCAACGTGCTGCCGCCTTGCAGATTGGCTGTGGCATCCAGTGGGCGACTCGTCATCTGGAGGGAGTCCGGAATCCGACTGGCGCTGGTTCTCGGCGTTTTGACTCCGGGAGCGACACGACGCTCAAGGCCACCAACCTCGGCTTGCAGCGTGGCGGCCATGACAGGGCCATAGTTCGTGCTGCACATTGGCGCCGCCCTGTCGGTGGCGCCTCGAGTGCCCTTGCTCGTCAGGAGTACCTCTGCGAGAGCCACTACGGGGCCCTCCTCTGCGGGCGATACCAGGGCTGCTACGACCAGGCCCTCTACTCCGGTTTCGGCGCCTCGTGGGACTTCTAGTGGGCCTCCTACTGGGACCTCAAGGACTCCTCCTGGCACGTCGGCCCCTTCGGGCCCTCTCTTGGGAAATAGGCGCAGCAAAGCGTATGACCTCAGTCGTACTCTGCGGGTAAGACGTGGTGCCATTTTCCTCGAGCTCTTTGCAGGCCATGAGGGGCTCACTCGAGCTGCGGCCTCAGTTGGTGTTCCGTGTGGGGAAGGCCTCGAGGTCTCCAAGGGCCCCGAGTGCGACCTCCTCGATCCTGTTGTCAGGCGGTATTTAGTCAAGCTCCTCCAGAATGGCCAGATCCTGTGCGTGTGGCTGGGCACCCCGTGCAGTGCGCTCAGTATCGCTAGGCGTGGGATTCGAAACGTTGAAGATGCTCGCGAGAAGGACCTCTCGGGCGCCCAGCATGCATGGTTCTCGGCTGAAATTATCAGAGAGTGTCTGAAGTCAAACGTCGCCTTTGTTCTAGAGAATCCTCTCACATCTCGTCTCTGGGGCTTTGAGCCGATCATGGAAGTTTTAGCTGACTCACGTGTCTCAGTGATTGATTTGCACGCTTGTGGTTTCGAGGGCACGATCAAAATACCCACCCGTCTCATCGGCACTCTCCCGGGGATGGAGAAGCTGTCCAGGAAGTGCCCTGGGAACCACGTCCATACCGTTGTCACAGGCAAGCTACGAGTGCGGGATGAAGACAGGCAAGTTTTTCGGTGGAAGCAGGCGTCTCGGCATGCAGGAGCCTACGGCTCAAAGTTCTGCTTCAATGTAGCTCGACTCGTTCGCGCCCATGCGCGACGGCATCACATACTTCCAGCATCCCGAGATGTCACGTCTCGACATGTCGTGGTGTCGGCCAGTCTCCAGCAGGCGATCTCACCCATGCTCCGACGTCGTCAACGAACGGGCTTTGACGAGCGGCAATCGGCCCCTCAAGTCGGTGAGGACCTCGACCTCGCCCCAGGCCGATTCATCGCTTACGTCGGTCAGCAGTGGCGGGCCACTGCCCGCGCCCAGGCAGCGACCCGAAGGCAGGCGACAACGACTCGCCCGTCCCCCAGCTGTTCGACACGGTCCCGCTCTGCAGCTCCGCAACCTGGTGGAGTGCAGCGTCGCGCTCAGCACCCTGCACACCTACGAGGCCGAGGTCGCAAAGTTCACAGCCGGGGCAGCGGGCAAGGGCCTTGGCCCCCGGACGCCAGAGGCGGCCGACTCTGCGACGTCGGACTACTTCGACTGGCTGTTCGCTCAACGGGAACAGCCTCAACTGGGCAGGGGGACCCTGCACGGCCACGCGCTGCTGCACCTCGCCCGCCTCGGCCGAGGCGGCCATGTGCTACCCGGAGCAAAAGCAGCGCTTAGAGGCTGGATACGGCAGATGCCAGGTCGCATCCTGGACCCTTGTCCGGTCGAGGCCGTCTGGCTGATCACTCGATGGATGCTGCTCCAGAATCAGGCTTTCTACCTCTGGTGTTCACTGGCGGTGATAATGCAAGTGGACACCTGCGTGCGACCAGGCACCTTGCCGGACATCAAGAGATACGAGAAAGCCGTCAAAGACGCATGTGAAGCGCTGGAGTTGAGAGCCTCAGGATTTTGCCGCGCGGCTTCCGCCACACTGGCCCCTCCTCTACGGGCACCTACCTCAAGGCTTTCAGCCTCCAGCAGATTCAGGACCGTGGAAAATGGAGGTGCTCTGCCTCAGTCAGGCAGAGGGAAAAACAAGCCACGCTATTTCGACGGTTGTACGAAATGACAGCACGCCAGACGCGAGGAGCAATTGCCGCTGGCCGCAAGCTGCCAGACCTGCTCAAGAGTGCTTTTCGCCAGTATTGCTAACTTTGCCGACCACATCCCCGCCGCCACCCTGAGCATCATATGGGTATGGGAGTGTTTTTCAGAATGTCAGATTTGCGCGTGCCACAGCACGCGAAGCGCTTCATGACATATACCTTTGCAGTGGCTGGAACAATTCTTCATCTTGTCTGAAAACGTCGCTCAGCGAGACAGTGAATCGGCTTTTGCCAAACCCGCCGCTTCCTTGAAGGCCGCTCTGAGAGACAGTGTGAATGTGAGTTAGTACGCGTTTTCCACAGGAGGGGAGGCCTTCGGACACTCGTGACCCCTGACAGGTCGCGTCCGCAGCCACCCTTTTTCTGCTCGCCTCCCTATCCCCGCCTGCCGCCCAGGGAGCTGAGCTTACGTCCTCTCATGAATGAGGGGAGTCTTTTTTCAGAATGTCAGATTTGCGCGTGCCACAGCACGCCAAGCGCTTCATGACATATACCTTTGCAGTGGCTGGAACAATTCTTCATCTTGTCTGAAAACGTCGCTCAGCGAGACAGTGAATCGGCTTTTGCCAAACCCGCCGCTTCCTTGAAGGCCGCTCTGAGAGACAGTGTGAATGTGAGTTAGTACGCGTTTTCCACAGGAGGGGAGGCCTTCGGACACTCGTGACCCCTGACAGGTCGCGTCCGCAGCCACCCTTTTTCTGCTCGCCTCCCTATCCCCGCCTGCCGCCCAGGGAGCTGAGCTTACGTCCTCTCATGAATGAGGGGAGTCTTTTTTCAGAATGTCAGATTTGCGCGTGCCACAGCACGCCAAGCGCTTCATGACATATACCGTTGCAGTGGCTGGAACAATTCTCATCTTGTCTGAAAACGTTGCTCAGCGAGACAGTGAATCGGCTTTTGCCAAACCCGCCGCTTCCTTGAAGGCCGCTCTGAGAGACAGTGTGAATATATATATATATATATATAGATGCACGTGTGTCTGTATGCCTGTCTGTACGTATGTATGTCTGTACGTACGTATGTATGTATGTGTGTATGTATGTATGTGTGTACGTATGTCTGTATGTATGTGTGCGCGCGTATGTATATATGCATGCATACATGTACATATGCTTATATGTATGAATGCATACATGCATGTATGCAGACAGTCATGTTTGCATGCATGCATGTATGTATGTACGTGTGTATGTGTGTATATGTGTATGTGTATGTATGTATGCATGCATGTATGCATGCATGCCTGCATGTATGCACGTATGCATGTATGCATGTGGGTATACATGCATGCATGTATGTACGCATGTGTGTATGTATGTATGGTTGTATGTATATGTATGTATGTATGTATGTATGCATTCGTGTACGTAGATGTATCAGATGCACCTTCTCTCGCTGGAGAAAAAAAGTGGGTTCTTGTGACTGCCCGACACGGCTGCTGCTGGACCGCATGCGTCAGAAACACGCCGATGCATCGGCGATGCGGTGCGATGTAGAACCTTACTTTCTCCACGCGTGGGTCGCCGACGCATCGCCGACGTCGCCAGTGCTCCTAGATGGGGTCGGAGTAGATGGGGTCGGAGGATCGCGTCGCATCG
>CAUYUJ010006304.1:0-54648 GCA_963575745.1 Prorocentrum cordatum | reverse complement strand
CCCCGAGTGCCTTCGGGCACGGCGCCGGCGGAGGGCGCTCGCCCGGACGAGGCGGGCGTTCGCCCCAGAGGCAGGCGAGCGCACGGCGCCACGAAGTGGGGCGAACGCGGGCGCACCCCAGCCCCGGAGAAATCACTTCGATGGGAAAAATGCAGTACCCGCCGGTGGGGGTGATCAGCAATAATCACCTGTCAGAACTCGGAGTTCGACATAGATCAGTTGTGGGGACGTCGCGGGCGGGAGCGCCGTCGTTGGCTCTGTTGTGGGACCATCTCAGGCGGGAGCGGGGGTCGTGAGTAAATTTGGAGAACGTCTCACGCGGGAATCGTAAGTGTTCTCGTCGGGGGCCCAGGGCCACGATCTGAACCCCCAGGCGTTCCCTGACAAAACACACAGGGACACACAAGTGCCTACTACACCTACTTCTACCACTTGGAACACTACTGCTACACCCACTGCTACTTATACTTGTACTACAACTACAACGACAACTACTACTTTTAGCACTACTACGACTACTACTACGACTACTACTACACCACACCACTACTATTACGATTACTACTAACACTACTACGACCGCTACCACTACCAGTACCCATACCACTGCCACTACAACACCTACAAGAAGTACGACTGCTACCACTACTACTTCTGCCATACTGCTACTACTACAACTGCTGGTGCTACTCGTATTCCTACGATCACGACTACTACAACTTTGATTACGCCTGCTACGATTACTACCACGACGACGACTACGTCTATTACTGCTACTCCTACTCGTATCACTATTACTACTACTACGACTACTACTTCTACTACTACTACTACTAAGGCCTACTGGAACTGTTTTACTACGTTCGCTGGAGGCATCCTCTCCGCCTTGACCTCGGCGACGCGCGGAAAGCCCAAATGACCTCATGCAAGATGACCCGCTGACTGCATGGCCTAAGTGCCCCGTGTCGCGTGGCCGCCCGCCTTGCGCGCACCATTCTTGTTTCCGCAACCCCGAGCTGTCACCTGCTTCGTCGTCAGGGCCGCTCATACTACCACTTCTACTACCATTATTATTACTACTACTACTACTATTAGTAGCTCTCCTCCTCTGTCTACTACACCTAGTCCTACTACTACGAACACTACTACTACAGTCACTGCTAATGCGATTACTACTACAACTACTACTACTACTTGTTCAACTACTACCACTACTACTACTACGGCTACTACTACACCCTACCATTACTACTACTACAACCATTACCACTACCAGTACCCATACCAATGCCACTCCAACACTTACAACAAGTACGACTACTACCACTACTATTGCTACCATACTCATTCGATTGGTGCCACTCGTATTCCTACGACCACGACACCTACGACTTTGACAACGCCTGCTACGACTACTACCACGACGACGACTACGACTACTACTGGTACTACTACTCCTATTATTTTTATTTCTACGACGACTAATACTACCACTGCTTCTAATACAATTCCTACTGGGAATATTTTTACTACGTTCGCTGGGGACATCCCCTCAGCCTTGACCTCGGAGGCGCGCGGAAGGCCCAAATGACCTCATACGCGATGACCCGCTGACCCCATGGCCCAAGTGCTTCGCGTCGCGTGGCCGTCCGTCTTGCGCACGCCATTTTTGCTTCCGCAACCCCGCGCTGCCACCTGCTTCGTCGTCAGGGCCGCTCCCCATCGGTTACCTTGCCATGGCGGACAAGCTGGAGACCGTGAACGAGCGCAATTGCGGGACCAAGGTTGTGCACGTGCGCGTGTTCAACCCCAGGGTGCACACAACCCAAAAGAAGGCAGACGTCTTCACTTGCGTGCTGGTCAGTGAATCAGGATTATACTGCATGGCCGAGCAGATGGTGTGGGGCGACAACCCCGCGGCGCGCGCCCGGACAACCAAAGCTCTGACGGATAAGTGGACCCCCAAGTCGTCGTGGGCTCTATCCAAGTTGAAGATGGTGCGCAAGAAAGACGCCTTCCACGGCAGTCCGCACCCCTGCGTCTTGCAGCTGAGCAACAAAACCATGGTCGCCAAAGTTTTGCCGCCCCAGCAGGCGAACAAATTGCCAAGCGAAGTAGAACCATCTATGAGCATTCACGACGTACTTGAACTGTCCCAGGACCAAGCAGTTGACCTGTGCGGCTTCGTCACCGACATCTCCACCCAAGGCGCATTCAAGGACAAGAAATTGGTGGTGTCCTCTGTGTGCGATGCATCCAAAAACGCCATCGCCCTGAAGTTTTGAGAGGAGTCCATCCCGCAGGCACAGCAGCTTCACAACAAGGAGCCTGTCTACATTTTCGGCGCGTACCTGGTGAAGTCCGACAACGGCGGCGTCCACCTCACAGTGCGCAACTCCACCATTTTCACCCGGCCCGCAGGCTCCTCTCCCAAAGTGGCAGCGATGCTTGCCGCTGGCGCCCGTGACCTCGCCAAAGACGACCTGACCAGCCTCTCGGTGTACGACTCCACGAACTACAAAGATGGGCCTGCCGTGAGTTCCACGTCGGCAATTCTGGACATGCTCTTACAGAGCAAAGCCGTGGCTCCAGATAAGCTGTTCGAAATCCCCGCCGCATCCTTTTCCCTCAGCGACACGGAGAACTTGCTGACCAAGGCCGGGGACCGCGTGTGGGCGTCCGTGCGCATGTCCGACTACACCGGCTCGGTCGACGCTAAGATCACGGAGACGGCTGCCCTCGCGTTGACGGGGTGCGCTGACAAGACCGAGTTCCAAGACGAAGTCGCGCAAGGGTCCATGACGTGGTCTCGGGCGCGCGTCCGCGCAACGCTGGCTGCGTCCCGCGGCGCCCAGGACGACCAGGCTAACGAACCTCGCCTCGCTATCGTGTGTGCAGAGCCTTGCCTTTTCGACGTCACCGAGCCGTTGCTCGCCCCGCAGAACGACAGCCGCCTTGTCCCTACTACAGCCCGCGCCATCTCGATGAGTGCCACGGGGAAGCTCTGCGTCGCTATCGGCTCTTCGCGGTTCCTGGCCAGCGGGGCCATCCTACTCGTCGAGGCCACGAAGGACCCAGACACCACCCCGCGCGACGACGGCTTCGCCATCACCAACTACGTCACAGACGTAGCGGAGACCGACACCGAGCAGAAGACCGCCTGGATGGCCACCACGGCTTGTCCGACAAGGCGTCTGGGCAGGTACGCCTCGACCAAGAAGGACCGGGCGCTTATCTTGGTCACATTCGTCAACGGGACGGAGTCAGAGCTCACTGTCGCCGACATGTGGAAACTTGCGCCCGGCATCGACCCCGGCGCGTTCACGACCGAAATTGCCGCGGCAGCTGACGTCCTCACCAACCGCCTGACGCGCTCCAAGCGCAAGGCCGACGACGACCTTAGTGACTTCTTCGGGCCCGCCGCCAAGCGGATCCACAAGACGTTCTGTGGCCCCGCGAGCATCGCAGAGTGAACCTGCCCCGACGCATCTCTTCTGTTTTCGCCGCGCCTCCCGAGTGCTTGCCCCTCTTCCACCCTCTGATTCTCGTCTCTGCCCCGCCCTCTTACATCCCTCGTGCATTCCGCCATCCAACCATGGCCCGTCCTCAACCACCGCCTCTGCCAGGCCCGTGCCGTTCTAATGCGGGGCCGCCCCCCATGAGTGTACATCGGCGGTTGGAAGGAATGTGGGCGGAAGCGATTCCAACAGGAACATCGGTTTCGGTTTTGGTTCGTGCCCATGGAGCCCTAAAGGTCGCCCCCCCAAGCGCGCCTTCCAGGTTGTGCTGATGTTGTCCCGATGGCTGTCCCGGTGGTTGTCCCGATGGTTGCCCCAATGTTTCTCCCGACGGTTCTCCCGATGGTTCTCCCGATGGGCGCCGATGGTTGCCCCGATGTTTGTCCCGATGGTTGTCCCGACGGGCGCCCCGATGGTCGTCCTGAGGTTGTCCCGAATGTTGTCCCAATGTTTCTGCCGATGGCGATCGTTGACCCGATGGTTGTCCTGGTGATTCTATTGATGGTTGTCCCGAAGGTTCTCCCGATGGTTGATCCTACGGTTGCCCCGATGGTTGTCCCGGTCGTTGTCCCGATCGTTGCCCCGAAGGTGGCCCCGACGGTTGTCCCGATGATTGTTCCGACGCTTGTCCCGATGGTTGCCTTGTTGTTTGTCCCGACGGTTTGCCCGATGCTTCTCCCGATGGTTGGCCCAATGACTGTTCCGATTTGATGGCTGCCCCGATGGTTGTCCTGATGGATAGTGGTTCCTCCGATGTTTGCCCCGATGGTTCTCCCCGTGGTTGTCCCGATGTTTGTCCCGATGGTTTGCCCGATGGTTCTCCCGATGGTTGGACACAACGATTGTTCCGATGTGACGGTTCTCCTGATGGTTGTCCCGATAAATGGGGGTTTTCCCGATGGTTGTCCCAATGATTGTCCGGTGGTTGTCCCGCTGGTTGTCCCGGTGGTTGCCCCACTGGTTGTCCCAATGGTTGTCCCGATGGGTGTCCTTATGTATCTCCCGATGGTTGTCCCGAAGGTTTGCCCGATGTTTGTCCCAATGGTTGTCCCGATGGTTCTCCCGATTGTTCTCCCGATGGTTGTCCCGACGGTGGTTGTTTCGGATGGTTGCCCCAGTGGTTCTCCCGATGAATGTCCCGATGGTTGATCCGATTATTGTCCAGACGGGTCCCGCAGATTGTTCCGATGGTTGTCCCGATGGTTGCCCGGATGGTTGCCCCGATGGTTGTCCCGATAGTTGGCCTGATGGTTGTCCCGATGTGATGGTTCTCCCGATGGTTGTCCCGATTGCTACGTGTTGTCCCGATGCTTGTCCCGATGGTTGTCACGATAGTTGTCCTGTATGTTGCCCCGATGGTTGTCCGGGTGGTTGCCCCGATGGTTGTCCCGATGGTTGTCCCGATGGTTGGACACAACGATTCTCCCGATGTGACGGTTCTCCTGATAGTTGTCCCGATCAATAGGAGTTTTCCCGATGGTTGTCCCGATGGTTGTCCCGGTGGTTGTCCCACATGTTGTCCCAATGGTTGTTCCGATGGGCCTCCTTATGAACCTCCCGATGGTTGTCCCGAAGGTTTACCCGATGCTTGTCCCAATGGTTGTCCCGATGGTTTTCCCGATAATTCTCCCGATGGTTGTTTCGGATGGTTGTCCCAATGGTTCTCCCGATGAATGTCCCGATGGTGGATCCGATCATTGTCCAGATGGGTCCCGCAGGTTGTTCCGATGATTGTCCCGATGGTTGCCCGGATGGTTGTCCCGATGGTTGTACCGATGGTTGTCCCGATGGTTGTCCCGATATGATGGTTCTCCCGATGGTTGTCCCGATTGATACGTATTGTCCCGATGCTTGTCCCGACGGTTGTCACGATGGTTGTCCTGTTCGTCGCCCCGATGGTGTTGCCCCGATGGTTGTGCGGGTGGTTGCCCCGATGGTTGTCCCGATGGTTGTTCCGACGTTTGTATCGATGGTTCTCCCGATGTTTGCCCCGATGGTTGTCCCGATTTTGTACTCCTGGTTGTCCCGATGCTTGCCCCGATGGTTGCCTTCATGGGTGCCGTCATGTTTATCTTGATGGATGTCCCGGTTGACATATACCTATACAAACATATTAGTCGAACATGTATGTGTGAAGACATATTTTGATATATATATATATATATATATGGTTACCTTTTGAACGACCGGTTTATGGACAGGTGTATATATATGTATATACAAGCATGTACACATACATGCGTACATATAATCATGTCTAGATATATTGATACATATACGTAATACGATAGGGATTTCGAACAATAGTACAAATGGAAATCGATATATACAAAGATAGACAGACGGGCAGATGTGCGCGACAATGATAGGCACGAAGACACCACAGAACCAAGAGCCATCGCAAATCGACCCCCCCTGACCTTTCCCCAAGAAAAAACCCTTATCGGCCGAAGACTGCTTCTCTCGGTAGCCCTAGTAGTATCACTTCACGACGTCGCACGGGCGAACCCCGTTCCGCACACAATCAGAATTGGAGTTCTGTCACACCGTGCCTCTTTCTGTTGGGTGCCTGCGCGTAGCTTTGTTTTGTGATGGCGGCGCGGAGCATCACCCGCATTTTAAAGAGCAGCCCCTAACCAAAAAACAGAACAAAAAGAGGTGGGACCTTGAACCGGCCTGCCTCCTAGGGCTGTTGTGTTCCCGATGCGCAACGTGAAAAAAACATCGCCAACCGTCGCAGTCATCCCATGAAGGTTTGCGGCATGCGATGCCACATTCCTTTGGCCCTTGGACTTCATTTCGAGTCGATGCCCGGACTTACCTCTTTGGCGTTCTCCTGCTGCTCCTCCTCCTCCGTCGGCGACGGATCCGGGGCGGAAGGCCCCTGGGAGGACCTCCTCCTCCTCCCCCTCCCCTTCCTCCTCCTCCTCGTCCTCGTCCTCCTCCTCTTCCTCCTCCTCGTCCTCCCTCCCTCCTCCTCCGCGCCGCGGGCGTTCAAGGTGGAACGCCGCCCATGGTCCGGGATCGTCATATGTTGAACGATCCGGCTCATCGAGAAGTCCCGATCGTTGAAGGTCGACCGATCCACGCGGTCTCAGAAGCCAGCGCCGACGTCGTCGCGACGGGAGCCTGCCGTACATGGTTGGCGTTGTCCAGCAGCCCCCGTTTTGAGATGGCTTGTGGCTGTGCTGCGTGGCTAACGACCCTTCCCCGCTCGCGGGGGTCCTGGCAATGGTTGCCGCGCTCCCGTGCGCACGCGTGGCAGTCAGCCCTCTTTGGTGATCCGAATTTGTAAAACATCCATGATGAGCGATTCGACTTGATGACGCCCGGTCATACGTATTGATTCATATTCCGCGGCGTGAGCGCGTCCAACACGCGTTCCTTCGCGTGGAGGCCTCTGTGAGCCGATTGTGTGAATCGTGCGCTGATCTGTACTTCCAAAAGCGTACTGTCACAAAGGCGTGGGCCCCTGGAGGGCCGCGGAGACACGTTTCTTCACCCCCCCGTGAAAGGACACCGCCCTTCGTCCTCCTCTTCCTCCTCCTCTTCCTCCCTCCTCTTCATCCTCTTCCGCCCTCCCCCTCCTCCTCCTCCTCCCCTTTTTCCTACTTGAAGCAATGGTCGTGGATCCAGGCTACCAGATCCATTCCAGCTTACTCCAGCTGCCTGCGGCAAGTTCCGCCGCCATGCCAGCTCAGCACCCTGCCTGGCGATTGCGCCAGCACCGCACAACAAAACGTAACATGTGACACCTCGTGTCCCGTGGCCTGAGTAAGCCATAACCGAAATGATGATGCTCTTTAAGATTGTCTTGATTCTTTCCGGAAGACCGCTTGGGCCAGGTTGGGGCTCCGCCCAATCCGTCCAGTGTCGGAGCTTCTCGGGCCCTCTGGAAAACAGTTCAACGCTTCGTTAGCGTTTCTTCTAGAGCCCCTTCACGTTCTTCAGGGGACGTGAATCACTTTCGGGATCTCTTCTGTGATATCTTGATGCCTCCAGGAATGCCGCTGCATTGTCACCACACCTGGAGCTCGGAAGAAAGATCTCTGAATCTCTGGAGGCTGGGAGCTTCGCCGCACTCAGGGTTTCGAACACCTCCCGAAGCCCCTCCAAGCGCCCACGGTCCGTCGAGAGACACGATAGTGCACGCAATTAGACTCATGTGCAAGAACTCGGGGGGGTCCGCCATGGTGCACACACCGCCCATGCCTGCACTGCCACCCATGCGCAGCGGCGGATCGAAAAAAACAGTCGATCATTTGGCATATCGCCGTGCGTCAGCTGGTGAACGCAAGTCGTTTCCAACAGCTGACCGCGTGCGCGCCAGATGTGCATACCGTCGTTTTTTGGCTCCAACTCGGCCACGTTGGTGACCAACACCCGGCGCTGAGCATCCGCCCGCGCGCCGTGAACAACCGTGTTCTGGCCAGAGTTCCCCATATACGGCGTTTTTGCTCGACCGCTGATGTCTGGCAACCGTCCCTTGTGCCGTGGACGCCATGAGGCGAAGAAGACTACTCCTTTCGCCCAGTCCGGTTACGACGGCTACTGCAAGGGCTGCTACCGCACGCTCTTCCCAGACGCGTACAACGAGAAGCAAGCGGCCCGGAAGTCCACGTGCAAGTTCTGTGGCCTATCCCGCGAGCTTGTGAACAAAACCATGTGCAAGCCGTGCGCCAGACAACGAAGTTGCCACGTCGACGGCTGCACGTGGTTCAACCAGGAAGGCAATCCGTTGCGATGCACTGCTTGTGACAATAGAACCACGAAGGCGCATGCAATTGCGAAATTGTGTGCAATGAGATGCCCCACTCACACCACTGCCGAAGAGCGCGCCCTGGGTCTGTGCCATTCGTGTGCGTCCACGACCATCTCGTGTGCGCTGTGCTGCGCGCTGGTCCCCAGTGCCTCTGTCACCAATGCGACATGCTCGACGCCCGCGTGCCGCTCGTCATTTTCTTTATGTCTTACATGCGCAACGTCTTCTGTCAAAGACACGTGTAAAACGTGCTGGATTGCAGAAGGGCGCCTGTGTAGATACTGCACCTCGACCACAGCACACACACAATACACCAACTAACGGTCTTGCTGGACGTGTGCGACTAAACGTTGTTGCGACGTGTGCCGGCAGCTACCACCTCCCAACGCACCACTCGCTGGCTGCACCATGTGCGACGACCTCGCCCTGTGGTGCCCAACGCACACCAGTGACGAAGAACGGCAATCAGGGCTGTGCCGACGACACTTTGACGACCCCGCCTGCGGGTACTGCTATCGGACGGTAGATCCTGCCACTGAACAACCACTGGTGGTTGCCTGGCTACCGTGCGCATCGGCGAATTGCCCTCGGTATGTCCGTATGTGCAATCTGTGTTCCACGCATTTCCAAGACTCCGCTGCCTTGTGCGACACGTGCTGGACCCTGGCCGGGGACGTATGCATCATATGCAAAGAGAGACCAGCACGGAACGAAAGGAGTTACATGCACTGTTGCAGGCCCTGTTTCGCGGGGCAGTCGCCAGCCGTGCTTTCTAAATTGGTGCAGGACGAAAGTGCATCGTACCTGGACTCTCTGCCACCAGCGCAAACGTGGTCGGGCGCAGAGCCTGCGTTGCAGTGGATCACGAATGACGATGCTCCATATGCAGCCTTACCGCCGTACCAAACCACAGCGGAATTCACCGACCCAGACCACTGCCCATTGTGTCTCTCGACAGTGCCAGCGGACCACCTATCAGCGCACCTGTGCGAAGTGCACAGCGATCTGATCGATCCTGCCGGTGATGTACTGGAGTCATATCGGCGCGTCGTGCTACAACATTCCTTAGCGACATGGCCCACTCCAATCAGTCCCCAGATCGTTCGGGCACGGTTGGCCGCTTTCAAGGACGCCATGACCGACGACAGCTACGCCTTGGCACCGTGCGCGATATGCGCACGGCAGAAACGACGATGCAAACTACAGCGAGTGCACATACCAACGCCATCGACTGAAGAGTGCCCCGAATGGCTGTCTTGGCCCGCCGACACCTGGACCACGCACAAAGCGGAATGGTATGCCCAATTGGACAATGTGTTCAGCATCGACAGGTACATGGAGATTATCTTCTGCGTAGCCGACCGCCTACACGAAGCACAGGAAAACGTGGACGCTTGCCGAAAGGACGAAGAGAGCACCCTGGGGTTCGCAAATACCGCTGCAGCGGAAAGCTGGCTAGAACGAGTGCGCTGCTGGGCGGCCGCTGTGAGAGCCGATTTGGAGGCCGACTCTATCTCCTCGCCGACGGGGAATCCAGACTGCAGGTGGTTGGTCTACCGCAAGGGCATCCTCTCCTCCGACACGAGCGACGCCGCCGATGGTGCTGGCACGACGGCGTGGATGTGCAAGCATTGCGTCGCTGCACTGCGGGAACTCGGCGGCCCCCCCGAACGACGCCGCCCCCGTGTTCGCGCGCCTCCCGCCGCGCTGATCAACGGCATGTGGCGCGGACGTGACCCGCGTGAACTCGACGACTTGACGTGCGCGGAGGGGAAGGTCGCGAACCTCGCCAAAATATATGTCAGCGCGAAGCGGGTGTTCCTGGACAAGAGGTCCTACGCTCCCGCGGCTACATCCACGGCGCCGACGTGCCACCAGGGAAACGTCGCAGCCTACCCGCAGAGCCCTGACGCTGCGCTGACGGCTCTGGGCATGCTGCCAGCCGCGCTGGCCCAGACCATGCTGGTGCAGTTCGTAGGCGCCGTAACCGACGATCTCCGTCGACATCCCGAACTGCAAGTGTCGGTGAGGCGCCTGCGCGACGCATTTCGATGGCTCTCCTCGAACAACTGGGCAGTCATGCTCGCCACCAGGCACCACGACACTTGGCGCGACGGTACTTTGCACGCTATGTTCGAAAACCTCTTGGACGCTTACAAGACAAGTATTGGGAGCACCGAAGGCGTTCCAAGGGAGGTGCTCGCTGCGGCGACACCGGCATCTGCGGCGAAAGCCTCCGTGGCCTCAGAGGGGCCTGCTGATTGCGGAGATGGCACCGATCCCGTTCACGACCAGAGTGATGTGCGCGAGGACACTAGTGCAGCAGTGGTGAATGGTGGCATGGACGACGTTACGTCATTGCGACTCTGGACGCAAGTCGTGGAGAACTTCGAAGTGGCACAGCGCCTCCACGACGAGATCAGCAAGCTTTCCAGCGACACGGACCCGTCCGCACGCGCCCACAAGAAGATGCGGCACAACGAGGCACTCGCCCAAGCAGTTGACACCATGCAGCGGATGTCCAGCGCCCATGTCCGAAAGGAATTGGAAAAGTGGGCCGCGGGAGAGAAGTCCGAGATGCCGCCGGTGAAAATCACTCACGGCGATCAGTTCGTGTCATCCCGGACGGAAGCGTTCTGGGGCGCTTGCTTCGTCCGCCTTTTCCCGCGCGGGGACTGTCAGGAGACGTGCCCGCGGAGAACGACTCGCCTTCCTTCTGCCCAATGGGCGAAGGGTTTGTTCACTCGGGCCGATGCGACGCGCTGGCGGCGAGACGTGGAATTCGTAGCCACCGTTTTCAACACGTTCCTGCGGCGGGACCAGATGGCCAACGTGGAGGCCCACGTCAAATCCACAGGCCACGGTGGGGTCACTGGCATGACGGCAGACGAAGCCCAGGCACTCACGAAGCTCACGGCCGAAGGCCTCGTTTCTTCTGCCGCCGCAGCAGGCGACGCCACCAGCGTCCGCGAGCTTCTCAGAGAAAAAGGTCTCGATCCTGTCGTCCGGAACGCCGCCCAGAGGATGAACCTCGTGCTCCGACGCGTCCGGGGCTCCGCCGAAGAACGGGACGGATTCATGTGGCGATTCCGAGCTCTGCGCGTCTGGTCTGGGTGCTCATCCTTATTTTTCACACTGAACCCACGCGACATTCGGAGCCCCCTGACCGTCCTTCTGACGCAAGGCGACCTTACCGTTGCCCGTGAGTTCTCTCTTGACATGAGCGAGACTGAGGCCGCAGAATGGATGGCCGATTTCAACCAGGCGGACCCGCGAGCCTTGCACACCCTCGTGTCGCAGGACCCGCTCATCGCCGCGCGTGTCTTCCACTGGACAGTGCGCCTCGTCATGCGCACTTTATTTAATTGTACTGACACCCCCGACAACCTCCACTGCGATGGCATCGCTGCGAACACTTTGCCGGGCATCTTTGGCCACGTCAGGGCGTACTTGGGCGTCGTGGAAGAACAAATGCGCAAAGCTCTTCACGTCCACATGCTCATTCAATGCAATTGCCTTCGGCACTCCCGCCTCCCCCCTCCTCCTCTCCCGCGCCCCCCAGGAAGTCGACTTACTCACGTCTCGGCATCCGGGCACCCAGGGACATTCCGTCGTTGGTCTATGAAAACGTCGGAACGGGGACCTCCCAGGCGCCTTGGCACGCCCGATCGTCATCCACAGGACCAGCTTTTTCGGTGGAAGCCGTAGATCTGCGGATACGGGTCTCGCCTTCCAGTGCGCGGCCCTGCCATGTGCTCCCCGGGCCCGCGGTTCCGCCGCGCGCGCCGAACCTGGCGCCGCACCCCCTTGGCCAGAGTAAAGCTCCCGTGTAAGTCGGCATGCCCGTGCCGACAATGTTGCGCGCTCCCCGCGCGCTATAGCCGCCAGAGCGCGGCGGCGGATTGCTCGGATTCTCGCACCCAGACGACCTGTTTCGAAACGGCGACTTGCAGACCACGTTCAAGCGGACTTGGCACTACGTGGCTTCCATCACTTTCCGCAGCACGGAGGCCTTCGCACACTACACGGGTTCACCGCTTGGGATGGATGTTTTGCGGCGGCTGCCTTTATTGCCGCTGACCAAGTCGCAGCGGGACAAAATTGGAAGTGTCCGTGCTGCTGCCAGCAACACCGCCCAGCAGCAAAGTCGAGGAGCTGTCGAACCAACTGCGTGCATTGGCGACGTCCCAGATTTTGCGTTCTTCCCAACGTCGTTCTCGTCCGACTCCAGCGTTGACAATGGGCAATGGGCTGCACGCGCTGTCCAAGAGGTTTTCTCTCGGACACGCAAGACAGGCAACCACGTATGCAAACCCGCAGTGTGCTACAAAGGACGCATTGGGAAAAAAGGGTTCTGTCGTATGCATTACTGGCACTGGGCTCGGCACTGCGACGAGAAGAGTGGCAGAGAGGTCGCCAAACGGCAGCATGGCTTGGAACTCCACGCTCGCTGGGATGGTCAGGGCCCGCCGCCCATTCTGCGGTGCCCGCCGCACGTCGGCTTGCCCGCCCTAGAAACGAACCACCCCTTCCACTTCCGGCTCAACCCCGCTATCATGCTGGGACCTCAGTG
The DNA here is from genome assembly GCA_963575745.1 of Prorocentrum cordatum. Lineage (NCBI taxonomy): Eukaryota > Dinophyceae > Prorocentrales > Prorocentraceae > Prorocentrum > Prorocentrum cordatum. Next base: position 41,795 of record CAUYUJ010006304.1, on the reverse strand, counting down.
CAATCATGACCTGGCCGTCCTGTTACGCCTCTGCGACTTGCCCTCGACCGGGAACGGGCCTCCAGACGAATGCAAGGTACATGAGATAAAGACTGCTATGGCGGAGGCCATGGGTGACCACGAGTACTACACCTCGGCATACTCATCGAAAGCACAGCCGCACGCGGATGGACTGAAGCTGACGCTAGCCGCTTCCCTGGAGAGGAAGGAACGCGCCGCGCGCGCAGCAAGCACTTCAGCGGAGGTGGACGAGCATGAGAAAGCCAGGAAGTTGTTGCATACACTGGTTGCCGCGACGAACAACAGAATGCACAAAGGGTTCCCCGCAATGATCAGCTACTTGCTGGGGAAACCGATCGCGTACAGTAGCCATGCCTTCGTCCCCGTGTTCTTCGGCAAGCTATATGATGGCATCCGCAGCGCGTTGTGCGCCGCATCACGTGGCGACGACATCCACGCAGACACGAAACGTGCCCGACCTTACACTGCGCCAATTACCTCGACCAGGAACTTCCTCGACGAGTTCGATTACGCGCACAGGCCGGATGAGATGGAGCACTTCCCGCTGTACTTTTTTTGCTGCTTGCGATGCAAAGGCGTCAGTTCAGAAGAAGCCGCCGCCAGGCTCGCTGCAATGGCGCGAAGACGGCGCCCATCGCCAGAGGACAGCCACAGCCGTGGTAAGTGCCACCTATGACAAAGTTCCGCTCCGGGGCCACCCTACGTCTGCCGAACCACACGGACCGATCCTGTATCAGTACGCGTACTACGCCTCCGTGCGCCTGCATAAGCCGTGGAAGGTGCCGATCCTCTACGGCAAACTACCAGGCAGACCGCAGAGCGCAGATCTGTTGGAAGAATGGTTCCTCTACGTCGTGCACATCATGATCCTCTTCCGACCGTTCCGAACTTTCCACGACTTCGTCCATCGCGCTGCGCAGCTCCCGTGGATCCACGGCGAGGAGGAGTTCCAGAAAGCGGTCGTCAACGAATTCCACAAGTGGGAGACGTCGCGGCGAGAAGCCGCCATGCAGTGCACCTCTACCACGCAACCATTGTCCGACGCTTGGCGGGCGCGCAGGGTGGAGGAGACTATTCGGAACTACGACTTCGCTTCCTCCAGGAGAGAGACAGTCAGAGATGCCTGCCCTTCGAGCGTCCAGATGCCACACCTGCCACAGTGGGCGAGCGCCGCCGCCAGCAACGCCGACGCTGCGACGCACGACCCACCTATTCATCACGCTTCGCGTATCCCGAACCAGCTCATGCAAAAACCCTGGCCAAGAGAGCTGGCCAGAGTACCGATACAGTAACACAATGTGCTGGCCTCCGGCCAGTGCAGCCGATCCGGAGCGCTCCGGATGCGTGTGGTGAAGGACGACGACCAAGACGACTATGATGACGACGACCACTACGACGACGTAGACGGACGGCCAGTGATGGGCGACCAATCGCAGCGTGTTGGAAGCAGCTTGGAGGCAGTTTGTGGGTTTCTTGTGAGGCATCGTGGAGGCCTCTTGCAGCCATCTTGGAACAAGCTTTTGAACCTCTTGGGAAGCTTTTGGATGCTTCCTGAGAGACACTTGAAGCCTCTTCGGGCCTTCGAAAGCCTTTTGAGGCCATCTTGGAAGCTCCTAAGGGCCTCTTGGGCCTTCTTGAGCCTGCCTTTTCTTGAACCCTCTCCGAATGGGAAGACGAGATTGACAGAGGAAGCGCTCTCGACCACCTCCGCCCATTGGGCTGGTCGGATCCTGATGGAATCTGACGACGACGACAACGGCAATCCAGCCGACGTACCCATGGACGACGAGGAAGCCACGGATGAACTGCCTCGCCGACCATTCCGCGCGCAAGATCCTACGAGTGTGCTCTGCGGCAGTTTCCCTGAAGGCATCGAAATGGACGACGTCATCGCCCCGGAAACGTGGCAGAAAAGCAAGGCAGCAGAGGCCAAATACATCGCCGAATTCATGCGGGACAACTCGGACCGACTGCGCGCTGCGGAGCGGCCGCCAGATTGTACTGTGGCCAGCGACGCAACTTGCATGCGCCCCGCCGCGTCGCTGGCAGCGGCAGACCGGCAATCAGAGTTTTTCAAGATGGTGGACGCTTGGAAAGCAGACTCTCACTTTCATCGACACAAGTCCCCGCAGCCAGCACCCGATGCACTTGAGAGACGACTTCGCGCTGCAATGGCTACCGGCGACGCGTCGACGTTCCCCCCTGTACCTCCGCGCACGAGGACGGCAGTGGTCGACGCGTGCCTACACCTTCTGCATAATGGAGTCTTGGATGTAGTGGACATGGAGCGCGTGAACGTCAAACAGGCCCGCGCTTTGCTCTGGAACGCGGCATGGCTACAAGATGTCATGAACCGCAGGTGGGGCTTCGATGGGCCCACGGGCCCAACGGCAACTGGACGCCCTTCACTCGCCGATGGTTTTCAGTTGGCTCTTATGGGTCCAGGCGGACTGGGAAGACGGCGGTGCTGAGAGTCGTGGAAGCGGTGATCTGCTACTTCAACGGACCCGACACGGTTCAGAAGTGCGCGCCGTCGAACTCCGCCGCGAGGCTTCTCAAGGGTGACACGCTGCACGCTCTCTGCAAGCTGCCGTTCGGCAACGTCACCGTGACGGGCAAGAAGGGCCGCTTGACCCGATCTGTCTTAGAACAGCATCGAGATCGATGGGAGTGTGCTCTCGCGTGCTTCATCGACGAGGTGTCCATGGTTGCTGCGGCGCAACTCTTCCAGTCGGAGGTCCGATTGAAAGCCGCGAAGAATTCCGCTCAGGCATGGGGCGGCTTGGGAATGACGTTGTCCGGAGACTTCATGCAGCTCCCGCCAGTAGACCCGACGGGGGACAGCAGGAGCCTCGCCACAGACCCAGACGAAGTCGACGTCCTCAATGAAAAAGGCCCAGACGCCACAACGAAGGACGCAGACAAGAAGAGGTCCAAGCACGTGGAAACAGTGCAGGGGCTTCAACTCTGGCGGAGAGTGCGACGGGTTGTGACGCTAGACATTAACGTCCGGGCCCCTGGCCCTCTCAGTCAGCTGCTTGGAGAGATGCGTGCTGGCCACATTTCTGACGAGATGTGGGCCTTATACACCAATCGCATTCTGTCTTCCAACGACACTCGACCGCTGGACCCGGCGTCTCCATTTGCAATGCACCCGTGGACGTACATCGTGCACAGACACAAGATTCGAGCTTATCGGTCCATGCAAAATGCGCGACAGCAGGCTTTGCGCACGGGGCAGCGCGTGTACGTCGTCCAAGCCCGGGACGAGCCAGTTCACCCAGGGGACTCTCGGAAAATGACAAGCGACGTCCGCCGGGCACTCCTTCAGAAAGTAAGCCCGAAAGACACGCAGGACCTGCCCAGCTTGCTGCCCCTCTACGTCGGCATGCGCCTGACCATGTACTCGAAGGATTGCGTGCGATTGGGACTGATGAAGGGCTGCGTGTGCACGCTTCGACATATCGTCTTCGCCGACGGCGAGAGTTTCCCCGCGGACTCCCTGGACGACAATGTTGTGCACCTGCAGTACATGCCGATCACGTTATGGTTGCAAGCGGACGGCGCTGAGTGGACGCTTCCAGCGTCAGACTTGCCCGCAGACTTGCCAACGTGCACTGACAGACAGGGGCTCTTCCAGATGCGGCCCACCTACGGATACCTCCGCGCCACGTGGGAAGAGGAGAACTTTTCTGTCCGCCGGACAACGTACCGGTTACTTCCAGCGGATACCATTATAGTGCACGGCGCCCAAGGATCTGCACCCTCGGAATGGGGACGGAACTTTGGCCACAATGCCGAACAGTAATGCCTGCTCACGCAAAACAATAGTTGCTGTGCGCTGGGGCCCACCGGACACCACTCTTTGTCGTTCGGACAACAGTTGCTGTCCTTCTGACAGAAGTTCTAGTCCGGCGAACCACTGCTGCCGCAATCCTCTAGCCCGCGTGCAAAGGCACTGTTGTTCGGCATTGTACCCAAAGAACCGTCCCCCACTACGGGCGTGCAACAAGGTGGCACGTACCCAGCAGTGGTGGCCGACATGAAAAAGCCACCGTCGATGGACGCCGACACGCACTGGCTCGCTTGCTACGTCATGCTGTCGCGGCCCGTCTCCGTGGAAGGCTTACTCATCTTGCGCCCAGCCACGAGGCGGGAATTGTCCCGACCGCCTCCGAAATTCATCCTCGACGAAATTACCCGCCTTGCTGACATGGAGACGGCGTCGCTGGACGAATTGATTCAGATCCTGCAAGATCTGAAGGGGGAACCGTTCCCGCCTGAGATCTTGGATTCAGTTCTTGCTCAGGACGGCGCCGCCCGGCAGTCCGCCGAGGTAGCCGAATATCGGAGAGCCGGGCCAGCGCTCCGCGCAGTTTCTCGGCGCACGCGCGGCAAAACGACGCCACCTGCGCCCCTGTCGAGAGTTGGAGACACGGCGGGCGTGGGCGAGGATGCTGCAGCGCAGGCGACGCCACCGTCCTCGGCGCCCCCGCTGAAGAAGCCGCGGCTGCCAAACATGGAGACGGCGCGCGCGTCGACGCCGCCCACGGTGAACGCCTCCGAGTCGGAAAGAGCAATCTGTGCGGCCGTTGGCCGCCAGTGCGCCGCCGGCGCGGGCGCGGCCCCCGCGGGGAGCACGGGCCCGCAGCCGCCCCAAGCGGCACAGCGCACCGCTGCAGCGCAGCGGAGGACGGCCCCGCTGGGGGAGCAGAGCGCCACAGCGTGCAAGCCAGACGCACACGCGGCAAGCAGCCCAAACAGTGCCGCTAACGCGAGGGGAGGTGCCGCAGATAACGACGACAACGGGAAGCGCAAGGCTGCCAGGCATTCATCCCCCCCGCGAGCGCCCTGCTCCGAGCGCGGAGAGGCTGGATGCACGCCACATTCCCCCACGTGCGCCTTCTTCTTGATCGCGCCACAGTGCGAGGCTACCTCCACTTTGCCGTGGGCTCGCGGGACCCCGTGTCCGGCATCGACGAACTTGCGCAACTACTGCGCGAAGTTCACGCGGCACGTAGCCACGGGACCCTTCGAAGTGGAAAGTGTGGAATACGGAGCTGGCGGAGATTGCCTCTACCACAGTGTCGCGGGCGTCCTCGCTCGCATGGTGCTCCACGGAGGTGGGCCGGCACGACGCATTTTAAAGAGCATCCCATCCGCAGTGTTCTTCCAGGGCTCCAACGCCAAAATGCAGCACTTGCGGGCCATCTCCGCCTCGATATACAGCCAGTGGCCCCCGGCAGGTGCTCGACTTCGTGGTCGCTGCAGCCATGCAACAGCGCAGCAACGCCCATCTCGACGAGTGGGGCCCTGCAGCGTTGCTGTCCGACTTCTGCTTCGAATGCCTTTTGCACGCTGAAAGCGCCCCGGCGTTTGAAGAGCAAGATGATGGCGACGCGCTCGTTCGCATCGCGTACGCCCAGGCGCACTCTGGAGCAGGCGCCAGAGAAGAGCGCATTACGAGAATACCTGGCGGAGTCGCCAACCTAGCCCAGGTTCGAGCCAGACTCTCCCACTTCATGCGTCAGCCAGGCAACGTTCATTGGGGTACTCAAACTGACGTGCGCAGTCTAAGCGACCGCTTGGATGTGGGAATCTTACTCTTTCAGGATCGCCTACGTGAACGCGCCCGCACCTGCCTCTACAATGTGGGCGGCCAGCGAGCAGATTACCCATACTGGATCGCTTTATGGTGGGAGGAGCCGATCCATTTCCGCGGCGCGCAGCTGCGCCCACGCCCCCCAGAGTCAGACGCGCGCAACAGCAACCGCCCGGACGCAACGTCCTTTTGGTCTACTGCCGATCTTCCAGCATTCCTTCGACAAGAATTCGCCGAGTGCAATCGTCTGGCGGATTGACTGACCTGATGCGGGCGGATTGACTGACCTGATGCGGGCGGATTGACTGACCCAATGCCCAGTCCATGTTTCACACCAGGCTGCTGCGACTTGCGTATCGTTCGATATGCGCCAGAGAAAGACCCCAAGAATCTTCGAAACAACTAAAAAAACACCCAGATGGCCCCAGAACGGCCCCCAAGAGTCCCAAAAGAACCCCAAGAGGCTCCAAAACGACCTCCACGAGGTTTGTGTTATCTCGAAGGGGCATACAAACAACATCTCCCGTCTTGGACTTCTCTTGGGGTCCTCTTGGGCCATCTTGGACCGATTTGAGCCGTCTTACGGCTCTCTCGAGCAACGACGGTCCACGTGCGACGACGACGACGACGAACGACGAACGATGACGCACGGCTGCAACGACGACGACGACGCCGACGGACGACGAACGGCGAACGACGAAAACGACGACGCCCAACGACGACGACGACGACGACGACGACGACACTGACGACGACGACATCGAACGTCGAACGACGATAATGACGACGAACGATTAACGACAACGACGAAACGTCGGACGACGACAACGACATCTCCGACGGACGACGACAACGACGAACGATGAACGAGAAAAGACGAACGACGACGACAGAGAAGGGCGACAACTACGACGACGACAACGATGACGACAACGACGACGCCCGTCTTGAAGTTTCTTGGAGGTTCTCAACGTGACGTTCCCTGGCAAGCCCTGTAGACAAAGTGGCGCTTCCCGTTCTTGTCCGGTCAGGTTCCGGAAAATTGCGGAAAAATTGTCACCCCGCTCAAAAAATCTGACCAAGACGCGCCCAAGACGGCCACCAGGGCTCCAAGACGGCCCAAGAGCGCTCCAACACCGCCCTAGAGCGTTCCAAGATGCCCTAAAATGGCTTCCAGACGGTCCAAGAGAGCTCCAAGACGGCCCAGGAGGCCCTCAAGATGCCTCCAAGACGCCTCTAGAGGCTTCGAAGAGGCCTCACGAGAGCGCCACAGAGGCACAAATCTATGATTTTTGAATAGTTTTTGAAGGTTTTTGGGGTTCTCGCCTTTTCCGTTTCCCGACGCTCCAAGACGGCCCAAGAGGCCCCAAAGATCGCCCCAAGACGGCCCAAGAGGCCCCCAAGATCGCCTCAAGACGGCCCAAGAGGCCCCCAAGACGGCCCCAAGAAGGCACCAGAAGGCCCCAAGGCGGCCCCAAGACGGCCCCAAGAGGCTTCGCGGCGGCCCAAGAGGCCGTCAATATGGCTCCTAGAGGGGGCCCAGACGAGGTACACGAATGGACTTTTCGGGTCCTCGGCACCAAGTGCCCCCCCGGAGGGTCCAGGAGGCCCCCGGGAGTCCCCCAAGACGCTCCAAGAGGCCCCCAAGAGGCCCCAAAAAGGCCCCCAAGATGCCCCCAAGACGGCCCCCAAAAACGGCCCCCAAGAGGCTTCAGAATTGCTTCTAAGAGGCCTACGAGAGACCGACCACGACATCCCAAGGCTCCATTACGAACGATTTTGTGGGCAGCTTCGAACGCCAGAGCTCCCAGTACGAACGCTGACGTCCAGAGCTTTGACGACAAACACTGCTATGAGCAAAAACGGCACTTCCCGTTCTTGTGCGGTCAGGTTTCTTCCGGGATATTTTTGTGCAATAACACCAGTGGATAATTCTCCGAAGGAGCCGACCACTAAACCTAAACCTTAAGCCCAAACCCTACACTTTAGCCCTAAACCCTCACCCTCAGACCCTAACTCTGAATCCGAAACCTAAATTCTCACTAACACCTGGATGCCTAACCCTATACTAAACCCTAAACCCAAACCCTGAGCCCTAACCCTAAACTCTGACCCTAAGCCCTGGCCCCCTAACATTACCCCTGAACCCTAACCCCGAACACCAATACCCTCACCTTAAACCCTAGCCCAAACCAGTAACCCTAACCCTAAACCTAATCATGAACCCTAAACCTAAACGTTCGCCCAAAACCCGAACCCTGAAGCCTGATCCTTTGCCTAGCCCTAAACCGCAACCAGAACTTGCAAGTCGAGCCCCGAACCTGACCCTAAACCCTAACCCTATGCCCTCAATTCTAAACCCTGACCCTGCCTCAAACCCTAGCTCTAACCCGAATCCTAAACCCTAACCCTAAGCCCGAACCCCTGAACCCGAACCAGACGCCGAACCTTACGTCTGGAACTTAACCCCAGGCGTAAACCCCAAGACAGCCTCCGTGTTCACCCGAAGCGAGTTCATCAGGACGAGTTCATCCGAATGAGTTCATCCGGGCGACTTCTCCTGGACGACGTCATCTGAAGACGATTGGTCGAATTCATCTGGGCAAGTTCATTCGGACGAGTTCATCCAGAAAAACGTTTTTCCGGATGATTTCGTCGCGGATGACGTCGCTTAGGATTGGTCGCCATCCCCTTGCCTCTCGGCCTGGCGGTCAACGTCGCGCGCGATGCACGGCGCTGGCCAATGGCCGCCGTGCTCTTCGCGCGCATGCGAGGTTTGATGCAGCCTTCGACAGCAAGGGAGCCTGCATCATGGCCTTTATCAGTATGGCAAGAAGCCATTTCTTTATTGCTTGGGGCATGACGGGCGTCATGGCCCCCGCTCCCCCCCCTATGACGTAACGCTCCCCCCCCCAGTGCGCTCCGGGCACTGTCGCCGTGCGCATTGGGATCCGCGCATGTGTCCGCGTAGGAATCCGCATAGGTGTCTGGTCCGCAGGCGTCGTCGTCGTCGTCGTTCGTCGTCGTTTTCGTCGTTCGTCGTCGTCGCTCGTGGCTCGTCGCTCGTCGCTCATCGTCGTCGTGCGCGCGGACGCAGCTGGAGCCTATTTTAAGTCCGCGCCGATGACGGCAATCATCTGGGGGGGGAGGAGGTCGATGACGTCACGTTTCGCGCTGGCGGCGTTTGGGAATGGTTAGGAATGACGGAGGACGGGTAGCACGAACATGTAGGTGGCGATATGCACCACAACGCTTGTGTACATCACAGTGCCCGCGTGCACCACAGCAGCCGCGTGCAACACAGCGTTTGTTCGTGCCACCGTGCCTGCGGGCACAGCAGCTCCTGTGTACACCACAGCGCCTCCGTACACCACATCAGCCGTGCGCAACACAGCACCAGTGTACACCACGACGCTCGCGTGCATTGCAGTGTCTGTGTACGCCACGGCGCCTGTGTGCACCACATCAGCCGTGTGCAACACAGCACCATGGTTGTGCATAGAAGTTCAGAAGTAATCCTTGTGACAAAATGGAGCGCGTGTGGATTCCAGAGAAAACAATGGAAAGGACAAAGGAGCGCCGCTGGAATCTACGAGTCCCCCCGAGTCCGCCCGCATCACCCTACCTCCCATTTGCGTCCAGGAGGCCCCAGCTAAACTGGCCGTCCGAGAACCGAGTGGCCCGATTCAATCGACCATTGTGCGGTGCACGCTGAGATGCGCACGTGCGTTGCAACGCCAAGCCGCACGACAGGGGGTACGAAGGAGGAAAAGGAGGACGAGGAGGAGGAGGAGGTTGAGGTGGAGGAGGAGGGAGAAGGGAAAAACGTCTCATTCGATTATCAAAACTTTCCAGGCGTGGCGTTTAGTTGTCCGCATCAGATCCTGACGTACGTGCTACTTCTACCTGTCCTATGCACGCAGGCACTGTGGTGTACACCAGCGCTGCGTTGCACGCGGATGCCGTGGTGTAGACAGGCGGTGTGGCGTGCACGGGCGCTGCGGTGCACGCAAGCACTGTGGTGTACACACGCGTTGTGTTGCACATGGCTGCTGCGGTGTATGTGCACCGGCGATGTAGTGTTCCCAAGTATTGTGGTATACACGGGCGGTGCGTTGCACACGGCTGTTGCGGTGTACGCAGGCGCTGAGGTGCACACGCGCGGCGTGGTGCACGCGACCGTTGTGGTGTACACAGGCGCAATGGGCAGATCGCCAATTACATGCTGCTCGCGTCGTCGTCGTCGCTCGTCGCTCGTCGCTCGTCGCGTCGTGCGCGCGGGCGCGGCTGTGGTGCCGGAGCCACGCGGCGGGGGGGGGGCGTCACGTCATGCCCCCCCCCGCCCTCCCCCCCCCCCCCATGACGCCCGTCATCGCCGAACATAAAGAAACGCCTTCCAACGTGGTTGTTGACCCGGGTGAGGAGACGTACCAGGAGCTTCAGACACAGCTTTGCAAGCTTCGCGCCGCTGTTGTCCAGCAGTGCATTGTACACAACAACGGCTTGAACGAGGAAGGTCCCCGATCCAGTCACGTATCGTACGTAGACGGGCCAGAGTGCCAGCTCGGCTGCCTGCAGGAAAATTGCGCAGGCCAGCCTAGATCCTGCCAAGTCCGTGACCCTGATGCGATTGGTTTTCCACGAGGTCGTCGTGGAGGCAGCCATGCTTGTCCTCGTCGAGCTCTTGGCGGATGCCCTGCCAACGAGCTGGTGCGGCAGACGGCCGACCGCTCTGCGCGCGTCAGCAGCGGTTTGATGTTGGCGAGACCAAGACAGCCCGAGGGTAGGCTAGCGTGGCCACGTTCGACGGGCTGCAGTAGATAGGAATCTGCAGAGGTACGCTACCCTCGGATGCCCACATGCCCAATGCGCTCCTGCATTCCTACAGTGGTGACCCGTCCCATGGCGGACCAGCCCTTCCTCGCCTGATGTCGCACACTGCGTAGGAAGGTAGCTGCTGTGAGGAGAGATTGCCGCGCGCGCAAATGGGGGCTTCATTGGCGCCCCTTGTCCGCTCTTGGGCGAGGTCGGGCAGTTCAGTAGCGGGCCTCTTGAGCTCAAATAGCGAGAGCCACGTGGCTACGGCTCTTGGTTCTTCCCTCGTGCCGCTGAGGCCCTTACGCGTGGTCGGTGTTCCAGTTCAACTACGACAACGGGCAGGCGCCTGCCCTACGCCGCCGTGCCTCCGCGGCCAGGAGGGAAGGGGGATGGGAGGGTGGAGGAGGAGAGGATGTCTTGGGGGAACGCTCTCTTTCGGGCTTCCTGGTGTGTTGATTCTGCCACGGCTGGGTGCAGCTCGCAAAACTGGTCGGGACGGAGTTCAGGACGGGGCTTGGGATTCAATGTGGTCGACCTAGACGTTCGCGCGTGGCGAAATTCACGACGGTCGTTTCGGTAGCAATGCCATTGTGGTAATGCTCATTCTGATAACCTTCGTACTCCGATCGTCGTGTCTATTTGCTCTTCAGGGGGCTCTGATTTGGCTCCCGTGATCGAAGATTCCTGCGGTGAATAATCGCTGCACCCTGCCATTTAGAAGCGCCTATCTGGCCTAACGTTGCGGCCAGAGCTCGGCCAAACTATCGGACTATATGTTCCCCCCAGTCGTTGTGGAAATCCTTCGGGGCACACGTGGGAGAGGCACAAAAAGAGGAGGAGAGGGAGGACGAGAGAGGAGGAGGAGGAGGAGGAGGAGGAGGCCTCTTGGGAGCCTCTAAGGGTACTCTTTGGGCCTCCCTGGAGCTTCCTGGGAGCCCCTTGGATGCCTCCTGGAGCCCGTGACCTGGCCCTTGGTGGGCGGCGGGGTCCATGTCCAGCCCTCCTCCACGTAGCCGTCTTTGAGCTGCCAATTGAGGCCAATGAGCTCGGCGCGCCCGCCCTCCTCTCCGTCTGGGTGGTGTTCCAGCGCTTCACGTCCCGCATCGTCCTAGGAGTCATCTCGGGGGAGATCCTGGGGCGCGGTCGGCAGGGGACTGGAACAGCACTTGGGAAGGATGGCTAACGCTACGGACGACTGGACCAAGGGGGCGCCGCGCCCCGCTTCCTGCCCCCCTCTGCCTGAGTGCGTTCCTCTCGCCCGCGGGTCTGGATCGATCGGCTCTGTCACTCTCTGTCTCGCTTGCTCTCTTTTTTTTTTTTCTCTCGCTCTCTCTCTCTCTCTCTTCCTTTTTCCCTCTCCCGCTCTTTGTTTGTTTGTTTGTTTGTTTGTTTGTTTGTTTGTTTGTTTGTTCTCTCTCTGTCTCTCTTTCTGTCTCTCTCTCTCTCTCTTTTTTGTTTTCTCTCTCTCTCTCTCTCTCTCTCTCCCGAATCCCCCCTTTCGCTCTCCCCCCTCTCTCTCGTCTATATTAGTCATCTCTCTCTCCCTCCCTCTCTTCTCTGTTCTCCTCTTCTCTCGTCTCTCTTCTCTCGTCTCTTCTCTCCCTCTCTTTCTCTCTCTCTCTCTCTCTTCTCTCTCTCTCTCTCTCTTCTCTCTCTCTCTCTTCTCTCTTTCTCTCTCCCGCTCTCCCTTTCCCTCTCTCGCTCTCGTTCTCGTTCTTTTGTCCTCCTCTCTCTCCTTTTCTATCCCTTCTCTATCCCTCTCTTCCCCTCTCTCTCCCCCATATCTCGCCCTTCGTCTCGGCTTACGGCACTGGGTTTTCTGCGAGCCTGTGACGTAGCCTTGCCGAAGCAAGATCTTTCTCCCCCCCGGGGCGCAACTGATACGTCGACCACGCCCTACCCGCCGGCGCGCGCCATGGCCCTTCCGCGCCCGCTCCGCCGCGCGACCTCAGCACGCCTTCCGACAGCTCAGCCGACTGGAAGCCGTCGTCGCACAGCACCCAACCCCGAGAGCAAACTCGCGCGGAAGGATGCACGCATCGAGGCTCTCCGCCAAGGCGGAGATGACCGCGCAGTGGTCGCCTACAGCGAGCTTGCCCAGAAACATGATGGCCCCGGTTCGGTTCGGTTCGGTCCGGTTCGGCGCGCCTTCGTGTCGGTGCGGCCGGTCCGGTTCAGATCGCCGTCCGGTTCGGTCCATCCGGTCCGGTTCGAGTATTTTGGCCGGTCCGGTTCGGCCGGTCCGGTTCGGTCGCTCGGTTCGGCCGGTTCGGTCCGGTTCGGCCGGTTCGGTTCGGAGGGAGGGAGGGCTTTTTTGACTGCACTTAGCTCGTTGCAAGTAGCTTGAGCGGGGCGGCCGCAGGTCGGCCAGGCGGCAGACAGAGCCCGCCTAGCGGGCACAACAAAGGATCTCCGCTCCTGGTCCGTCCGCAAGCAAAAGCGATTCTTCGCCATTGGACCTGCATGATGGGCGGGGGAGGTATTGGCACCGAAGGGGAGGGAGGGGGAATAATATGAAGAGAAGGGATCGGTGCCGTGCGAGAGTCACTGAGCGCGCCATCTAGGCGTTGCCCTATGCGGGCAGTGCTGAAAGACCGAAGAGCAGCAAAGCTGGCCTCAGGAACGGCCACCTGGGAGCATGGCTTAGCCATGGATATGAGCGGGATGAGTAGGAAGAGGGCCAAAATGGCAGTGCCGCGCTGTAGGGCGGCCGTGACGGAGCGGACCAGGAGGGAGAGGCTGGCATTGCCGCCAAGAGACTAGGAAGCCCCATCGGAAACGCACGTGACCGGTAAGGGGGGCAGGTGAGAGAGCGCCTGTGCTGTACTTGGAGAGGGGAGGGAGGAACTCTGGGGAAGGAGAGGGAGTATCTTGCCCAGCCAAGCAGCACTAGGGCAGGGAGGGAGGGACGAGAGAGGGACGAGGGAGGGACGAGGGAGGGCCGACGGAGGGAGGGCCGACGGAGGGAGGGACGAGGGAGGGAGGGGGCAGCAGGAACGGAGGAAACGGCAGAGGGAGGGACGAGGGAGCGGGAGCGGCCCTCCGATCCCCGGCGTCCCGAGAGTGGGTCAGGCCCCCCGTCGCCCTGAGGGGGGGGTGAGGTCCTGAGGGGGGGTCAGGTCCTGAGGGGGGTCAGGTCCCGCCCTGAGGGGAGGTCAGGTCCTGAGGGGGGGCGCTGTCCGTCCTGAGGGGGGGTCAGGTCCCCCGCCGCCCCGGCGGCCTGAGGGGGGGTCAGGTCCCCCCCGCCCCCGCCGCGTCCTGAGGGGGGGGTCAGGTCCGGCGGCCCGCGCCGACCTCCGTCCTGAGGGGGGGTCAGGTCCCGCGCCGCCGTACGTCTTGAAGGGGGTCAGGTCCCGCGGCGCCGTCTGTCCTTAGGGGGTGTCAGGTCCCGCGGCGCCTTCGCCTTCCGTCCTGAGGGGGGGTCAGGTCCCGCCCTGAGAGGGGGGTCAGGTCCCGCCCAGGGCCACGACATACGCGCGACATGCGCGTTAAGGGCCCTCTCGGGGCCCTCTGGGAGCAATCCTGGGCCTCCCAGGCGGGCCCCGCAAGGCCCCAAGAGGGCCTAGGAGGGCCCCAAGAGAGCCCCAAGAAGGACCCAAGGGCGCATGTCGTGCGCATGTCGTCGTCGTCCTGGGCCCCAGGGCCGCGACATGCGCACGACATGCGCGTTAAGGGCCCTCTCGGGGCCCGCTGGGGGCGCTCCTGGGCCTCCCAGGCGGGCCCCGCAAGGCTCCAAGAGGGCCCTGAGGGGGGTCAGGTCCCCCCCCGCCCCCGCCGCGTCCTGAGGGGGGGTCCGGTCCCCTCCGATCCCCGCCGTCCTGAGGGGGGGTCAGGTGCCCCCACCCCTCCAGCCCCGAGGGGGGGTCCGGTTCGGCCGGTTCGGTTCGTCGGGCCGGTTCGGTCCGGCCGGTTCGGGTCAGAGGCTGGCGCGGTCTGGTTCGGCCGGTTCGGGTCGAGGACCGGTCCGGTTCGGCCGGTTCGGTTCGGGTGCCGGTTCTCGGTTCTCGGTTCGGTTCGCGGCCATCATGCCAGAAAGCCGGCGACGCACTGGAGCTGGCGTGGACCACCCACCGCGGTTCGTCCGAAGACCTCCGACGCGCGCCCCACCGCCTGCGCTCTGCCCGCAGGGTCTCCTGGACCCGCGCGCAGTACGAGCGCACCCGCGCCAAAAACGCAACGGGCGATGAAGTGCAGCCGCAGCCGCCAGAGGCCGCGGTCGTTACCCCGCGCTGCTCTTTGAATCCCAGCCACCGGGCCGTTCCAGTCATCGAGGCTCCCGAGCTGGTAGTAGACGCGGGCGCGACCGCGCGCAAGAATTCAGTCTCTGTGCGCGGCCGATGACGCACCGGCCATCTTGGCTGCGATCCAACGCCAAGACGACCGCCTCGCCGTGTTCGTTTTCGCCCCCGAGGACCTGCAGCGCGCAGGTCACGAGCGCAAGATCCCCGTTGTTCGGCGGACGCCGCAATCCACCCAATCGCAACCCACGCACCTCGATGGTACCATCTACCAGTTCGGGCGCACTGAGGTCCAATGCTTTCGGAACGCCATGGAAGTGATGCTCGATCCAGAGTTGCAAATGACGGGGATCCGTGGTGCCATCCGGGAAGACGTGGCCACTGCCGCAACCGACGGAGTCCTCGCTGAACTGCTCGCCCAGCAGTTCGCAGGTGCCGCCCCGACCAGAGGGCAGCGCAAGCCTGGCTCAGGCGATGGTTCTGCTCGACAGCGAGCCATGCAGCGGCGCCATGAGCCAAGGCCGGCCCGTGGAAGCTGGCGCTCGACGTGGAGCTCCAACAAGGCTTTGAGCTTCTGAGGGGGCAGCTCTTCCCGCGCGCGGCTCGCACCAGGCCCCGCAAGTCCTTGCGCCGCCGCTGGGCGCAGGCGCGGCACGCGCAGCTTGTCGGCCACCTTCGGCATCTAGCCTGCCCGCGCCCGCGTCGGCCGAGGCGCCCCACCGCCAGACGCCGCAGAAAGTGCGACTTCACCTGGCGCCCAGGCCTCGGCCAAGCTTCGCGACGACCTACGCAGACGCAGTCGAGCTGAAGACAGTCGGGGCACGCCGCAGGCCTGGTCAAAGGGGCCGCCGCATCGGCCTGCGAGCCCCCGCGAAGTCCGGAGTTGCCAGAACTTTCTCGCTGGCCCTTGGCGGTGCCACCGCTGCGCTGGCAACTGCCGAGTTCCGCATCGCGGGCATAAGCGCGGCAGCGGCCGCGCGCGGCTGATTCCTCGACGCCCTTTCGACCGCCAGCTGGGTCACCGATGTCTACAATGTGGGCTGGGGCGAGGCTACTGCTGGCAATTTTGCTTCCCCCGGGGCAGATGCGACCCCGCCCGCAACCGCCCCGCGGGTCAAGGGCCGCGCTCAGCCATGCGCCGCTGCTCCGATGTCCGAGGGCGCAGCCCCCCCGAGCCGGCGCCTCAGGCGCCCGCGCTGGCCCGCGGGGGCCGCCGGCACCGGGGCCCCTTCCCGCGGCCCTGGGCGCCCAGCGCGCCGCGCCCGCAGCGGCGGACCGCCTGGCTTGGATGATGGCCTTCGCCAAGCACCGTCACCCTGAGGTCCTGCGCGACAGCTTTCCTGCCACGATGTTTCTCGCGACAACACATTGTCACGAGACGTCTCTGTGACAAGATTTTGTCGCGAACCACTGTCGTGACAACATGTTGCCACGGCGACTGCGCGCGAAAAAAAAAACAACATGATAATCACAGTTAAATGTATTATTTTGGCACGTGAGTAAACAAAGCTAGCGGCGTTGAGCTCTTGGATGAATACAATACCATATCAACATACGTGTGTATATAAGGCGCTCTGCCGCGTGGCGGGAGGGGTTGGTTGCCAGGTGCCGCGCGAGCGCAGCAACCTAAACGCGTTTGCGCGCCTATTCAAGTTGTTGTAATATTGTATTGATCCTCCTCCTCCTCCTCCTCCTCCTCATCCTCCTCCCTTCATCGTCCGTTTCCGTCCTCCTCCTCCTCCTCCTCCTTCTCCCTCTCCCTCGTTCTTCTCCCCCTTCTCCTCCTTGTCCTCCTCCGACCCCGCCATCCTCTGCCCTCCGACATCTCCGGTTGCCAACCGTGCGCGGGGGGGGGGGTCCTGGGCCGACGATTCAGCCCCCGCCCCCCGTGCCCCCCCCGCGGGAGCTTCGAGGCTCGAGGCATGGCTCCCAAGAAGGGAATCGTGTCCACGCCAGTCGCGCGGGCGGCGGACGCAGGGACCGACGATGGCGACGCCGCGTGCGACGACGACCCGCTGCTCGCGCTGTGGGGGCAGCACGTCGCGAGCCCGATTGCGTGCCGCGCTCGGCGCGCGGCGCGCAGTCGATCGTTCGGGGCCCTGATCTATCGGTCGGCTGCTGGTCGACCGATCGGGGAAGGAGGGGGGGAGGGCGAGGGGGGGGGGGGAGAGGGGGGGGGCAGGGTCGAAGGGGAAGGAGGTAGGGCACGGAGGGGGGGGCGGAAGGAGGGAGGGAAAGAGAGAGGGGAAGGCGGATGGACGGAACGAGGAGAGGAGAGAGGCGAGGGAACGAGGGAGGGAGGGAGGGAAGGAAGAAGAGAGGGAGAAATATATACATATATATACACACAGATAGAAGAGAGACAGAGAGAGAGAGAGAGAGAGAGCGGGGTGGAGGAGGCTGAGGCGGGTCGCGGGTGAAGGGAGGGGAGCTGGATGATGGCGAGAGGGTATGGGGGGCGATGACGATTAAGGATCAAGTACACGACGGTGATGGACGACTCGCACGACGAGCTCGAGCTGAAGCGGCGCAAGGATCTGATCATGGCGACCCGCAAGCTGGGCTCGATCAGCCAGAAGCGCGGCGAGGCTACGCGCGGCAAACGACGAGCGCACGCATGCGCGCGAAGCTGATGCCGCTGCGCACCTGACTCGACTCACCGCGGCGTCGCCGACGTCACCGATATCGGTGACGTCGGTGACGCAGCTGCGATGCGGGTCAGGTGCGCAGCGTGATCAGGCTCGCGCCGGTGCGCGCGCATCGTTCGCCTTGCTCGGCCAGGCTGCGCTGCTGCAGCTCGCGATCCGCAACCGCGACACATGGCGCTTGGCGAACGAGGCCAAGCCGTGGGCGGGCGACATGGCCAGGTCCATCCGCGTCATGGTTCGCCACGTCGGGAGAGCGGTCGGAAGGGCCGATTTGACGCGTTCTGGAGTGAGGGGTAAGTCACGGGGGGAGGGGGGAGGAGGAGGGGGAGGAGGAGGAGGAGGAAATAATGAGGAAGACTGAGGAGGCGGCCAATGCAGGTGGAGAAAGTGAGGATGGCGGAGGAGCGTAGAGCAGGAGGACGAGAACGGGGCGGACAGGCCACGGAGGGATAGGAGTAGCAGTCGGAGTAGGATCGGGAGGAATGAGCGGAGGCGGATGGTGAAAGATGATGAGGGGGATGAGGGCGATGCTGGCGGACGCACGGTGAAGATGAGGAGGCGGGGGAAGATGAGGGGATGAGGACGAGGCGGGCAAGGGGGGTGGCGGAGGAGGATGAGGAGAAAGATGAGGAAAAGGAGAAAGAGGGGGGCCGATCAGCCGACAGGACTGACGTGCCGAAGTGGGCGCAGGAGTTCATCGACGGCGCTGGCAAAGCATCCAGGGTCGACTCGGCCGAGGACGGGACGCTTAGAAACAGTTGGGAAGGGTGAGGCGGATGGATGGAGGAAGGGGTGGATAGAAGGAATGGGGGGGTCGTCGGAAAGGATGGGGAACAGGAAGTGGAGAGAGAGAGAGAGAGAGAGAGAGAGAGAGAGAGAGAGAGAGAGAGGCATAGGGAGGTAGAAGGATGGGGGGTGGAGGATGATGAGATGGAGGAGGAGAGAAGGAGGAAGAAAAAGGATAACGAGGAGAATGGACACTCCAGATTTCGTAATAAAAGGGAGGGGGCCTGGACCCTCCAAGACAAGTCATTTCAGACATCCCCCGTGGGAGAGCCCTCCAAAACATCATCCCCCGACCCCCCGGGCCCCCCAAGATAGCCTGGGCGAGACCCCCCCCGAAATGAGACCCCCCCTCCATTTATTACGAAATCTGGAGTAAAGGGGTGCGATTCGCGAGCGACGACATGGAACGGAGAGATGGCGGAGGAATCGCCCCCCCCCCCCCCAGGAGACTGGCGCGCGCGTGCGCGGGCCAGCAGCTGCCCCTCGCGTCGCAGCTGCGCGCGCTGGCGAGGCGACGACGACCGTCGGCATCTGGGAGCTCGGCTGGGACAATGAGCTGCAGGCAGCGAGGGTGATAAGGGGGGAGTTGGTAACCTAAGCTAAACTACGCGGAGGATGGAGGAGGAGAAGATGACGGTGAGAACGGCATGAGGAGTGGGATGGTGATGGGAGGGGGGGGAGGGGGGGGGGGGGGATTCGATGGGGACGAGGACGAGGAGGAGGGCGATGCGGGAGTAAGAGTGGTGGGTGGATGAGGAGGGGGGGAAGGGGAAGATGATGGGGGACGATGGTGCGAGTAGCATAGCACGCCGACGATTCCAGCTTACCCCAGGGCTGCGTGGCGCAGGAAGGTCGACGGCACGACGGCGAACGAATGCACGACGCCGAAGCTCATCGACGGCCGCTGGACGGCGGCGTGGGGCGGCGCTGTGACGTGGGAGGTCAATCGGGGGCTAAGTCGCCCACCCCGTCCCTGCCCCTGGCATCGACGAGGAGGACGCGAGGATCAAGAACACGACAGGCAAGGGGGGGTGATGATGGGGAGGCGGTGGTGGAAGGGTGGATGGAGGAGGAGAAGGCGGAGGAGGATGAGGAGGAGGAGGGGGATTCTTGGCACCAAGAGGGTTGCGAGGATGGCGCTGGCGGAGGGCGAAACGACGATGCAGAGCGAAGGGGGGGTGAGGATAAGGATGGGGATGAGAGAGAATATCACTGGATGAGGGATGAGGGGCGTAGGCGGAGGAGGAAGGAGTTTTTTTTCTCGGCCAGGTGCCTGGCGACCTCGTGGATAGCCCGCAGGCCAGCAAGGGCAAGGACAGCGACGCCATCCTCTGGCGCGGCGAGAAGGACGGGAACGCCGTGCTGGCGAGAACCGCCATGAAGAAGGACGCCATCTGGTTGCAGGTGTGGCACCAGCCGAAGACGCAGGTCCTTCAGCTCATCGTGGAGCCCGAGCAGATGGCCGCGGGCAAGACCTGGATCGCGCATGCGGCGGAGAAGTGGGCCAACGGCAGCATCACCAAGGCGGAGATGGAGGCGGACAAGGCGAAGCACTTCCCCAGGAAAAAGAAGGGCGAGGTCGGCAAGCGGCCTGCCAGCAAGGGCGTCGACTGCGCCGTGAGCCATGAGGTGAAAAAGACGAAGATTGCGGGCGAGGACATCGCCGCACCTCATGGCGAAGATGATGATAATGATGACGGTGAAGCTGAGGATGACCACGCCGAGGAGGCAGAGGATGGCGACCAGAGTGCGCCCGAGGAGGAGCCAGAGGAGGCCGCCGCTAGCGCGGACGAGAGTGCTCAGGTGCTGGCAGGGGTGGCGGTCAAGCCGAGGCCGAAGGCGACGGCGTCCGCGGCCTCGGCGACCAATGAGAAGTCATCCTCGCAGCAGCCAGGCGCCGCGCCGTCGTCGCAGGCGGCGGCGGCATCGGGCACCGCGCCGAAGCAGTCGCCGCCCGCCGAGTCGATGAGCACGCCTGGAACTCAGGCGTCGGCCGCGCCAGCGCCGAGGCCCCAGGGGCCAGAGTGCCCTCCCATCCCGATGGGCATGGGGGGCTTTTGCTTTTGATGTTCCTGCTGTGCTCCCGTCGCCGCCAGAACTTCGGATCACCGCTGGCAGATTGGATGACCCGACCCCTGGTGTCCCTTGAAGCTTCCAGGACTTCACGCGTTAAGCCCACCTCATTCTGATACTACATCTGACAGCGGTGACGAGCATTGGCAACAGTTTGGCTGGCTCGCGTGAAGACGCGCAGCTAGCGTCGTGCGTGCACGCTCCACTCGGCTCGATAACTTGCGGCCGCGTGCAGTGTGGCAGCTCGAATGCGCCTCAGCGCTGATGATAACGAGGAGAATGAGCACGGTAAATGATGGCGGATTGGTGGAGGATGGGCGGTGGCCAGTCGAGGATACCGCGAGGGGCGGGAGGAGAGGATGGCGATATAGGATGAGCAAGGGATCTGAGAATGAGAATAATGATGAGGGGGAGTTTAGTAAACTACCAACCGCCAAGGCCCGTAAAGCTAATGCCTCCTCTCCGACCCCCCCCCCCCCCCCCCTTCCCCATCCAAAACTTATTTCGCCCATTATCAGATCATTCGGCACGCGGGGCTCTCGGATAGTCACCCTCGCTCGTTTCGCGCCACCCACCTGCGGCCTGTCATTCCTCTCCGCTCAGGGTGCCGACGAGATTGGTCCTGGTCATCCGATTCACAATTAGTATAATCATGTTCCTTCTACTACTCCTACTCCTGCTCCTGCTCCTGCTCCTGGTCTTCACCCCCTCCGTTGCCATCGCAATAGCCGTTTTGGCTGCTCGAGTGCCCTCTCGGGCGTTCACTTGGGCAAGAGTGCCCGCAAGCGCCTTGTGACCTCCCCAGAGTCTGACATCGCGTGGGGGTTCCCACCGCGCGGCGCCTCGCACACCACAAGGATCGGCATAATGTTGACTGGAGGTGGCAGCGATGTCGAGCATGGCACGTGCGCGACGATGGAGATGGCGGTGGCAGATGTGCCGAGCCTCAACGACGCAGCGTCGCAGGTCTCAGGGTCGGCAGCGACCGCGATGACAGTTCCCGACACGCAGGCCAGGGCAGCAGAAGGCATGTCGCTCGAGGAGGCTCTGAGGCTGGGCGAGGAGGCGAGGAAGAAAGCAGCTGAACTGGAGCTGCTCGTCAAGAACCAGCGGGCATGGATCCAGCATGCAACGAGCCGCCTCAGCGCCCTGGAGACCCCTGTCGACCCTGCTGCATCGCCCGCGCACAGCCGCGCGCCGCGATCGCCTGCAGAGCCAGCGGCTAGCTTGCCAGCGGGGCCCGTGCCCGCATCGCCCGCAGCGCAGCTGGTTGAAGCGTCGCCAGTGGCGGCGGCGCCCCAGACGCCATCGCCAGCGGCGGCGGCGGCCCCGAGGCCGTCGCCAGCAATGGCGGCCTCGACGCCAACGCCAGCGGCGGTCCCGCCTCCAGCGAGCCCGTCGCCAGAGGCCCACCCGCCCGCTGTGCTGGCAGCTTCCCCTTCAGCGCCTCTGGTGTCGCCCGAGCAGGTCGACTCGCCGAAGACAGCCGTGGAGATGGAGCTCATGGCGCAGGCCGTCGCGGAGTCGCAGAAGCTGGCCCTCAACGAGCAGGAGCTCGCGCGCCAGGATGAGGAGGTTCTCGCGGCAGCCTTGGCCGCGAGCAAGCGCGAAGCCGAGGAGAAGGGCATCGAGGCGACGGAGAGCCCGAACCCCACGGCTCGGCACAGCTGGGAGGCGCCTGGGGGGGTCGACAGCGGCAGCTCGGGTTCGACGCCGCGGCCGCACGATCGCCAGCCCGACATCGTAGACTTGGCGGAGTGGCGCGCGGCTCGGCCCCAGCGCAGGAGCGAGGTCGCCGACGCAGGAGCGGCAGCCAGCGCAGCGGCGGTGCCCAGCGCAGGAGGCGCAGCGACGAGTGGTTCCTTCGTCGGCGGCAGCGGCAGCTTCGGAGGCGAGAAGAACGACGAGGCCCTCTGGAGGCCATAAGCAGTTTTAGCTCGCTTGCTCCTCGATCGCCGTAGTCGTCGTTCTCGTCCGTCGTCGTTGTAACAGGTCGTCGTCGTAGTCGCAGTTGTCGTCGTCGTCGTCCTCGTCCTCGTCCTCGTCCTCGTCCCAACCTTAGTCGTGGATGCACGTCGTCACCCTCTTCCTCGACCATCCCCCTGTCTCTTGCTATCCACTATCCTCTCAGGCCGTGGTGCAGACGCCGCCCAAGACCGCCAGGCAGCGCGTCGCGCGCGTGGAGAGCAGGGTCACTGCATTCGAGGATCGGTATTGAATATGTGTGTACTACTCTCCTTAACCCATTCCCCATGCAACGCAAATCACAAGAATACCACCACCACCCCCCTCGCCTCATATTCTCATTCAGTCATGCACAGCGCATTTTGCGCGCGTCACCGCTATATCACCGCGATGTCACCGCTGCGTCACCGCAACGTCACCGATGTCACCGATATCGGTGACATCGGTGACATCGCGGTGACGCGGCGGTGACGTCGGTGCGTGGGGGGAGCTTGGCGTGACCAGCTCCGATGAGCCCCACAATTCCCTTTGTCAGCTAATCTATGTCAGTCGGCTACTTTGTCTGAAAATCGTTTTTCAGACCCGCCGAGGACTGCCTGCGATCGAGCGACTCGATCGACGAGCTCGCCATCATTCAGCTGCTGCTCGACGCCTTCAAGAGCCAGGACGTCAACGAGATACAGAAGCTCCGCGGCACCGACGCCAGGATGATGATGTCGACGCACCTCGAGTCCTCGCTGGACTCGGTCTTCGAGATGCCAGGTCCCAACTCGCAGAGCGCGCCGCAGGTTGCGGCCAGGGAGTCCGAGCTCGACCAGATCGACACGACAGGCTTCAGCGAGGACCAGCTGTCGGAGTTGGCCATGATGCGCGAGCTCGAGGGCAGCGACTTCAAGTTCCTGGCCCGCGGGGGGCGGGGAACCCCATCGCCAGCCGGTTCGACCGCGCGAAGGCCAAGGACAAGCAGCTCGATGACGCCTACAAGAAGCTCTCGGGCAGCCAGAGCGACCAGTCGGCCTTCAGGGCGGAGTTGGCGCAGAAGGTGTTCACGAACTACGTGAGCACGAAGCGCAAGGTGACGACGATCTCCAGCACGAAGTACCGCAAAGGGCAGTACATGCCGCTGGGCAGGGTGGCCCACAAGGAGGGCGGCGGCAAGCTCGGCTGGATGCAGGCATTGGGGATCAATGCCCTCAAAGCAGGAGCGATGAGGGATGCGAAGCAGGATGAGGAGGAGGATGAGGAGGCGGAGGCGGATGATGAGGAGGAGGAGGAGGAGGAGGAGGAGGAGGAGGAGGAGAGGGATGGGGGAGGGAGGGAGCGAGGGAGGAGAGAGGGCGAGGAGGGGGAGAAGGAGTATGAGGAAATGGAGAGAGGATGGGGAGGAGGAGGATGGGTATAAGGAGGAGGAGGGGGATCACCTCTCCTCAGGCATGCAGGCTGTTCCTCAGGGCCATGATGCTGGGGCCGCCGTGGATCGTCTACGACGTGGTCACGCAGAGCCTGCGGCTGCTCTACGTGACGGAGGGCATCAACGTGGCGTTCAACGAGGCGTGGAGCATCTTCGAGCAGTGGTCCAGCGACGCTGTCGAGAGCGAGGGGGCCGCGAAGAAGCGCGAGCAGGAGGTGTGCGGTCTACAACAAGCAGCCGACTTCCAAGTCTCGATGCGAGTCGTGGCGCGCGTCGGTCGAGCGTCGTGCGCGACTCGACCGACGCGCGCTGGCGACTCGCATCGCGTCCATGTCGGTAGGTTTGTTGCCCCAGGTGGCGCAGTGGGCAGAGGCGATTCGCAATGATCGACTCGGGGGGAGGAAGGAGGAGGATGAGGAATATCAGGGGGGGAGAAGATGGCGAGGAGATGAGTGAGACGGGGGAGGAGGATGAAGAGGATTAATACGATGAGGAGGAAGAATAGGTGGAGGAGATGGGGGCGGGCAATGAGGGGGGGATGGGGGTGGCGATGAGGGGGGAGAGAAGGATGAGGAAGAGGGGGGGGAGAAGGAAACGGATCTGATGAGGAGGAGGAAGCGGGGGAACATGAGAGGATAATGAGGAGGGACGGGGTGGGACGAGGAGGAGGAGGAAGAGGAGAAGGAGGAGGGGAGGAGAAGGAGAGTGGCGCAGACCTCCCGCAGGAGATGAACGGCGGCCCCGCAGCGCCCAGCCTGAACGGCGTGACGCCTGCTGCGGCGCTTCCGCATCCAGCAGATGCACCTCCGCAGCCAGCAGCTGTACCTCCACAGCCAGCAGATGTACCTCCACAGCCAGCAGATGTACCTCCACAGCCAGCAGCCGTACCACAACAGCCAGCAGCCGTACCTCCACAGCCACCAGCAGTACCTCCACAGCACGCCGCCGCCGCTGACGGTGCTGACCAGAGCGAGGGCAACTGCAAGAAGCGGAAGAAGACGAAGACCACGGAGAACGGCACCGCGGCGGCAGGTGCGCCAGCGGCGGCGGCGGATCACCCAGCCAAGAAGTCGAAGTCTGGCGGCGGCAAGGCTGGCGGCAAGGCTGGCGGCAAGGGTGCTTCAGGGCACAGTGGCGACTTCATCAAGAGCTTGACTTCAGATGTCAAGAAGGGCATTGCGAGGTACAACCAGATCATTTCGCACGCGCTCACGGTGGTGACGGGCTTCGAGAACGATCCCCTGTGGTCGTGGGCCAAGACCGATGAGGGAGCGCAGCGCCTCGTGTCCTTGTACCACTCGATCCAGGCGCAGAAGACGGTGGACATGAACAGGGCGCTGATCGAGACGCTCCCGAAGTTGCGGAGGGACATCGGCGACGGCGCCTACGTGACGGCCTTGACCAAGCTCAATGAGCTGAACACTACGTTGGACGAGATCGAGCAGGAGTGCACGGCCGCCTACGATGCGCACAAAATCAAGATGCAGCGCCTGAAGGCCCAGTCAGCAGCTGACGGTCAGTAGTCGTGTTAGGCGGCACGCCAGCATCGCGACCCGTACCCCCCGAGGGCGCCAGCACACGCCCATGCAGCAGTTTTTGTTCGGCAGAATGTGCCTGCCTGCCTACCAACAAACATGAAAATGCAATAACACATAGAAAAAACAACAAATAGGGGCGAAACCTTACGTTTTCCTGCTGCTACCCAAGATCACCTGAGTCACCGCACCGGGTCACCGCACCGGTGACCTATCGATGACACCTACGTTTTCATTGTGTTTTTACAGGGATTGTAGCGGTGACACACCACGCGTCATCTCACCGGTGACATCGCGGTGACCGGTGACTCACCGGTGACTCTCCGGTGACTCTCCGACGACATCGGAAAACAGTGAAATCAGGTGAGTTTGGGTAGCGGATGCTAGGTTATTGGGCACGCGTGGTTTGTCGTGCGCATTCGCAGCGAATGTGACAGGTCAGCAGGCAGTTGCGACAAGTGGGGCTGCTTGACACAGCTGCTATTTAAGAACTTCGTTGATTTGCGAGCTGGCGTGGAAGGCAGTTTAGCGAGCACTTCAAGGCGCGTGCTGGGAGAGTGGCTCGATCGTTCGAGCCAGGGCACGCGCTGAGCGAGTTTGGACGTCCTCGCACTCTGGTCACTCGCCGTCTGCCTTGCCTGCCCACGGGTACCCCAGATTTCGCAATAAAGTGAGGGGGGTCCGATTTCGGGGGGGTCTCTTCCAGGCTATCTTGGAGGGCCTGGGGGGTCGGGGGACGATGTTTTGGAGGGTTCCCCCGCGGGGGGTGTCTGAAATGGCTTGTCTTGGAGGGTCCAGACCCCCTCACTTTTATTACGAAATCTGGAGTGTAATTTTGCGGGTGGCTCACCATGCAGACTGCGACCGCGATGCTTCGCGGTGTAGTGGCGAGCGCGTGTCCCAGTCGCGCAGCAGGTTGCACTTTTCCCACTGCGTTCAAAATGTGCACTCATCAGGGGGAGGCGCGAGACGTGGACCCCTAGCCAAAGTGGGCACCGCGGGGTGCGTTGATAATTGCGATTCTGCAATGCCATCGTCGGCCTCGTTTCTCGTGCACGTTCAGTGCAAGGCCTGTTTGGGGAATGCACAGCGGGGAGCTAAGGGTGGGCCCCAGCTCCTTACAACACCTACCACCTGTGACACGTGGTCACTAGCATCATCATCAGCATCACCACCATCGTCGTTACCAGCATAATCGGCATCGTAGTCATCTTATAGCGTCGATCCCTGTCGATACCCTTCCACTCATGCGTCTGTGCACTCATTAATCACGCCAAGACACAATCGCACGCACTGCACGACCATATCAACACGCACTATCATATGTCAAACGCATCGTTATTTATCATGATCGATGTAGCTTTTTTTTTTTTCTCTCAAGAACTCGGGCGTCGGACAGTCGAACATGGCGCCCAAGAAAAGGCGCATAACTTCACGCACTATACACTCCTGTCATAGACGATGGACGCCCACTAGCGCTGAATCCCGCATAGCGGGCGAGTCGTTATTAAAGCTGGCCTTGCAATTGTACGCATCGTGCAAAATCACGGCGATGGAGTTTTGCAACCTCTGCCACTACGCCGACACGGCTGGGGTGCCAGGCGCGAACTTCGCGCAGTATACGATGCCCCCTGGCAAACAATCAGGAAAGTACCAGCAGCTGTTATCGCAGATGTTACCTGAACCATCTGGTATGATATACATCGCCACTCCTGTGAACCTCAACCGTAGTTTCAGACGCACTGTGCGGAGCACTCCGATGAGGTGCGCGTTCCAGGCAATCGAGGAAGAGATAACATCATGCACGGACACCGTGGACATGCTGACATCGAGTCCAGATTCCAGACAGGAATGTGTTCTCGATTTACCGCGCTACCAACGCCACCCCTTTGTGCTGGACGCCTTGGCAAAAGGTGAACGCCAGCCCGTACCTGTCGCGGTCTACCTGGACGGTGTGAATTACATCAGTGCTGCGCCAGGGCGAACCGATAGTACTCTCGGTATATGGCTTATTAATTTATTAACGAGTACACGACACCTCGTGTCGGTCACGAGAAGCTCCGACAGCTGCATGTGCGGCTGCAAAGGCTGATGCACAATCTACCCACATCTAGAGGCTACCGCTTGGCAGGTGGCTGCCATGTCCGACGGCTGCCGCCCTGCGGTGCAGTGCGACGGGACGGTGTGGTCAGACTGCATGCCGTCTGGCCCCCTGTCGTACCGCGCCGCCCTGATCTGGGTGAAAGGCGACTGGGCAGAACATAGCAAATCACTTGGATTGTCCAGTTGGGCGTCAGCTTACAATCCATGCCAGTTCTGCGAGACGTCGCTGGGCGAACTGCACCAATCCTACGACCATCTCGGCCCAGACATGACGTGGTTGTTACGGGGGCACCATGACTACGAAACAGCCTGCGCGAGGTGTGAGAAACGCGTCACGGTGCGAACGCAGGGCGAGCGAGAGCAGCTGCTACGAGACTTGATCACCGCCAAAGGCAAGAAAGGCATCAACGGTAGGGTCCTTTCTCGGGATATAACTATAAATGACGTGCCTCTCCTATGTGGGGATCGGCTAGAGCCGTCACCGTCCTTGCAAGACACGTTCTCGCTGGAGACGTCCGAGCTGCCCATGACAATAGTGCTCTGGCGATCAACGTGCGATAACACAGGTGGCAACCGCAAAATTGTGGACCCAGTGACCTGACTCTGGCGATTTTTTGATTACTTCACTGGGCTGTAGTCTGAGCACACAACGGCCATGGAGACAGCAGAGAGCGAGAGAAGCAGGGAGACAAGGAGAGAACAAGACAGACAATGGATGGTGTGTGCACAAAGGAATTACACATGCACGCAAATTCGGCCCAGATTACTTTCGCGATATATCAACATGCACAACAGAGCATGCGTGCCTGCGCTCTCCCAGCACAGACGAGAAACACCCGGGGTGCCGGAATCACTCGCACCACGCCAGCACAAATGTGTGACTGCAAATATCAATGGGCCGTGCAAGGGGGAGAAAGAAGAGGGGGGGCAGCAACGCAAGGGTTAAGCATTGGTGGCCCATTTCGCTTTGGCACGAAGAAGAGCACGAGACACACACGAGAGATAAGGATGCTTCAACAACAATCTGGACGCAGCATCTTCGAGGGCCTTCCACGGGTACTCAAGGCACCGCAGTTCGAGAAACAAAGACGCAATCGAACCTTCAGGGTCGACAACAAGACACCGATCCACACATTGAGTGATCAAGCCTATAACACTGCCAATTTTCTCCTGGAGGCTACGATTCGCATGCCAAGCCTGATAGCGAGGGAAAGGGAGCGAGAGAGGGGCCGGAGAAGAGAGAATATCAACATTACGGATATGAGGTCGTAGCTGGACACATGAACCCAAAATGACATCAAAACCAACGAACACTGCAGGGTCTTCAATCTTCAAGTTCAAACATGCATGATTGATTTTGCGCGTGATGCGAGAATGCACGGCTCCAGTGTGCGCAGATGAGAATTCTTTAATGAACTCTCTGGTAGCTGACTTAACAGCTCTCATTCCCTCCTCATCATTGCCGTGTTTTGTCCAAAACCATAAAACGCCGAAAATGTCATCTGTCCAACGGCAAATAGCGCTGTTGACGTGCTGGACATGGGGGGGGCCCACGATCGCAGGGACGAGGCATTGTTTCCGTTCCAGGTAACAGCACGCGGCGTTACAAACACCAGGTGACAAATTACTACCCTGTGTCATGCCTTCCCTTGGCGCGAACAGATCATGGCCAAAATGAAGAAAACCATAGGACAAGTCCATCTGCACAATTCGCTTAAATTCATCACCGTGAAGGATAAACGAATTAGACGACACGACGCGACAATTATGAGGGGAAGGAAACGCCCGATCACCACAAGCAAGATTACGGAAATGAGCCCGGAAACTCCTAGAGAAACACGTGGGACTCTCGCAATAACGATTGGCCGGCTTCCTACACCGAGGAATGTTGATGTATCGACGCCGGGTACCATGCTTATCGTACCACTCAGCAACGAGCCAATCCAATGCTTTCGAAATCAAGGCGCGCGGAACATTGTTAAAGAAATTCTCGATATCTCGTTTGAACGACACCATCGTAGGCTCGAAGCCTCGGTCTTTCCACACCTGGCAATCAAGATTGAAAGAATGAAAGCGAGAGAGAACAGAAGCAGAAGAAGAAACAGAGATGGAAGCAGGACGGGTGGACAAGAGCATGAAATTGATGGCGCGACAACAGAGAGAGGAGACCTCTCAAACAGTGCTTCGAATAAGAACCCAGAGGCCGACTCTTCACAGCAAGATTAGATATCTTTGGCCAGCAATCAGCACCTCCGAACATGTGACTCTGCACAGACCTCACCGGAATACCGGTATAACTACAATGCGCCTGGAGCTCCTCAAACGCCTCGTGAATCACGGGCCGCCGAGGGATTTTTTGATCACGCCACGAATCACGACGAAAACACTCGCGAGTGCGGCTCTGCCAACTCTGGGGACACATGATAGCAACCGTAC
Organism: Prorocentrum cordatum; assembly: GCA_963575745.1. Lineage (NCBI taxonomy): Eukaryota > Dinophyceae > Prorocentrales > Prorocentraceae > Prorocentrum > Prorocentrum cordatum. Next base: position 12,159 of record CAUYUJ010006304.1, on the reverse strand, counting down.
TTTTGTGCTTGTCAACTGGTGCCACCACAGCGATGTCGAACAATGCACGACGCCACCATTGTACATCGCTCTGGGCCACACCAAAATGACGGAATTGATTATGACGTTGAAATTCCCTGGCTGTGAGATCATGCAAGTCACTGAGATCAAGGCAAACAAAGGGGCACACGCGATTACAAGAAGAAACAACATGTTGCGCAATACTTTCCAACTGCTGGGTTAAAGCGTGATGAGACCACACGCATGACCCTTCATAGTGGAAGCTCCTGGGAATGCAACCGGCCAGAGAAGACTCAGAAGCAAGACAACAAACATGACCATTAGAAGACACACCCACACGCAACATGCCTTGCAACACACCACACGTGCACGGAAATTCGTACCGGTCCAACTTGCGACCCCAATGCTTGGAATTCACCAACATCAGTTTAGGGCTGGGGGCAGAACACCGCTTCATCTGGAGTGTCAGAGAAGTCCCGGCCGCTAACTGGGCAGTCATCTGTTGGCGAATCTCCGACAGCAGAAGAGAACGGAGAGGAAGGAGCGGGATCGTAGGAACACGAATTTGCACTGACACGTGGTTGCGTAAAAATTTCTTATCAAGTACTTGAAAACAACGATGTCTAGCCATACTTAAACTATTACCGCAAAGGAGCCGAGGGAGGCGATCAAGAAGACGAGGGATTCAATCCGGCTTATGATTGCACACCCACTGTAGGACCTTATTGGAAGAACTACCCTTCCTACGAAGCTCGCCTAGCCTCAACACTAAGGCAGAGAGGCTATGCTTTTGTAAACAATAAGTTGCGGAGATCTCTTCTTCCGCCCGCGTGTCGCCATGTTGAATTTGACATCCGTGCAAAAACGCGCCTGGGTTGGCATTCCTGACAACGTGGGGCTTGGACGAGGTAGCTAAAGGCTTCACAACGTGCTGGGAATCACTGGCGTGCTCAAATGCAGTGTGAACATGCTTCCGCACAAAGGGAACGTTCAGTTGAGGCCTGTACAATGATATGCATTGCTTTTCAATGAATCGCATTTCAAAGTCACTAGAACTAGAAAGAAAAAGCAGCGGAACCTGAATAAATTTACCTACGCCAACAGATCGGATTTTAAAGTAGGCGGGGATTTGGGCATTAGCATTGCGACGCAAGAGATTATTATAATGCTCGGCAGCGCGGGTCTCGATGCCGCGAATGCTTTTTCCCACGTAGCTCAGATTGCAATCGAGAGACACCCGCATGTACGCGACATTGCAAGTCGCCTCGGAAGACACCCTGTTCGTATTAACGAACTGGGCTGACTGCGCCAGAAATCTGAGAAGCTTAATGTGAGACCGGAACGAAGAGCAACCGAGAGATTGGAAAATAAGGACAGAGCGAAGGAAATTGAGAACAGCAAGAGCAGAGGACACAAAAGAGAGGACAGAAGGAGCGTGCTTAATGGACAAACAATACCTGATATCCAAAAGATGTGCAACAAGATCAGACGACGTGTGCCGCAGGATTCTGTACGCGCGCTGCTGGCAATACCTTTTGCTCGTGCCGTTGCGAATATTAACAAGCATAATGCCGAAATTACGCACAGCATTCACAATGCAATCTACACGGGCTAAAGATGAAGCAAGAGGAGCCCGAACAGCCTGCATGCATGGAAGGGCAAACTTGTCTTCTGAATCCGTCCAGGAGACTACAGAGAAACGAGAGCATATGCATTCCTGTTGAGATGGAGCAAAACAACAACAAGAATCACAATTCAACTGCAATCGCTCAAAATGCGCACAAACCCTGCTGCGAGCACAGGCGTTCACCTGCCGATGCTCTGGCGAAAGTTGGAATATATTCTGATTGCCTCACCTGCGGGACCGCTCAGACAAGATCCTCGACCACTCCTGGGACGCAGACGACGGAGCCGGACCGGGATCACCAGCGCGCTGGCGGCGACGAGGGCGAGGATTCGGGGTATCGATCATGTGCACAGATGCTCCCTGCGGGTTCTTCAACTGCATATTATCACGAATGTCAGACCAAGAATGGTGCAATATCTCGTGCTGGTCGTCCCACTTGATCTTGATATTGAACTCTCCATCCTGCAATTCAACTCCAGTAACAGTGCCAGATACCGGAGTGTCGCCGACAGATTTGGCGACCGAGAAGCCAAGGATGTCGCGCGGCTCGACTCTCGGGGTCAGCGGCGGAGAATATTCCTCATAGTGCTCCTCGCGGCTGCACTCCCGGAACAACTCGCGCCGAGCTGGGTCTTCTGGGCGACGCTCCTTATGCATCTGACGGGATTTGTCCTCGCTCTTCTTGCGCTGGAGATACTGCTGGGCGCTCTCACAGGCGGGAATGTCGAGCTCTTCCATCGCAGCCCTGACGCCGACGACAAATTTATTCCATTTGTCGTCATCTACTCCAAGGGGCAGCAACGGAGTGATCTCGTCAACGCGGTTCCTGGACACATCCCATTATTCATGGGCGCGGAGAAAGCAGGGCACGCAACGTTCCTTGCGCATCATCTCCTTGAGGCCGGGAGTGCTAGTGGCGATTGCAACGACTTCGAACTTATCGGGGTCCTCATCGTGGAGCGGGAGGAACCTCCCGTGGGTGTCGGTGTTGTTCTCACGCATGTCGATCACCTGGTTTTCGAAAATCCTCATCGGACCGGGACGTGGCATCATCGAGCTGGCTGCCCCCATCGGCTGCTGAAACGGGCGAGGGCCGCCTCCGTAGTATTGTTGCCCATGTGGCATGGGCGGGCGAGGTGCGAAAGGATTCATCGCAAAAACAGTGGCAAGTATATGAAGGATGTGCATACAATACCGGATGTGGGGGTCAATGGATAGGAGCGAGCAAGGCCAGATCAGTATCCAACTAACTCTGACGATTTTTTGACTACTTCACTGGGCTGTATCTTGAGCACACAACGGCCATGGAGACAGCAGAGAGCGAGAGAAGCAGGGAGACAAGGAGAGAACAAGACAGACAATGAACCACCGTTGTCCTTTATTTTCGTTACGTCTTGGCACTAGCCCAGCTTGGGGCCTTGCCATCGACTCGTTACATTGTCTGTACTACGGTCCGATCATGCGCTGGGTGAGCGCATCGTTATGGCGACTGCTGTTGTACAACGTATATGCTGTGCGAGGCAACTTGGACCAGATATTGGAGGTCGGTGCTCGACGACTCCAGGCTGACATGCTTCTCTGGCAACACGAGCGCGATGTACCTCATGCTCTCAGGCTCGGCAAGCTGACCCTCAAGATGTTAGGTAAGAGGCTGGACCACACATTGGAGGGCACGTGTCACACGTAAAAAACACGTAACTTTTAACAAACTTGTAACATTAAATAGCCCAGCCACGTAATACCATAGAACAATAGCCCGAACGAACATGTCATTCTCCATGTACGTTCGAAAAGCCTGCTTGCCGCCAGGAGCCTCGCCATGGAGGAGCTCCACTGTCGTTGAAAGCAGCTGAAGTCGGCTACATGTTGCCTTTCGCCCTAGACATGCTCGGCCGACACGGGGGCTCGGCGAGGTTCGGTTCTCCGCTCATCCACGCCTGCGCGTCCCTGGAGACTTTCCTGAGCGAGATGAGGTCGCACACATGCGTGGTGCCGACCAGCAGTATTGCCATCATGACCAACGCCATCATCATTCACATGAGATCATGTACGCTGGCACGCATCACGCTCACGCCGAAGCACCACCAGACATCGCACCTCGTCGACAGGACATGCGTATATAAACTTAAGTTTGGGCCACTCGAGTGAGGGGGAGGAGGTAAGATGATGGAGTTGATGACGATGCGTTATATACTGCATACGAGGATTATGAGGGGGGAGGAGAATGAGAAGGAGGATAATGATAATGAAGATACGGATGAAAGGAGTGACGCGGATGATTAGGAATTGGGCGGGAAGGAGGACTGACGGGGGCACGGGGGTGGTCGCGAGGAGGAGAGGCCCTGGCCAGCGAGGGGGGGCAGCTGCTACACTGTGGGGGTGGCTGGGGGCCGTCTCGTAGGCGAGGTCCGAGATTTCGAGGTGGTCCAGCCGCCTGGCGTGAGCCGGTTTTTGCGGGGGCCGATCGGGTCGGCGAGCCATTCGCCCACCGTGCTGTCACTCCTCTGCCAGTCCTCGCCTTCCTTACCTCAACTCTTCCTCGTATCACTGACATTCCCTCGCCCCTCCCGCCTCGCCACGGCCCCCGCCTTCCCTCCCCGCCCACCCCACTCCCCCTCGCCCAGCCTGTCGAATGCGAAACCTCGTGAGGATTCCCGAGCACGGTTCTCCGAAGATGTACAATTGCTTCATTGACGAGACTCTGAACAGCGCTTTACGGTCAGTGTGTATATTTGCCCATCGGTCTCGGTTCGAGCACAGGGTGTTCAGTTTATTTCATTTGCAGCACCTGCTCAATATCTGCCCGTTCTTTCCGCTCGGGGAGAGCATCTGTCTCCTTGCTGGCGGATGCTGACAACGATCATCGCGCAATGTATTGCGGTGACGGCGCACGGGGTGCAGCCACCGCTGGTCGATGGCCTGCAGTGGGCAGCAGCTGGGTCAGCAGCGCCTGCCAATAATGGAATTCGAAAGATCATGTTTTCCGAGGATGGCGGCAGTGAGATTGCCTTCTCCGCGGCCGTCGACTATTTGATGGGATCGATGGCCGCCATCCCCCGCTCGCTCGTATTCGCAGAGCTGTTTTCAGGGAAAGCTGGCATCTCTTTCCACGTCGCCAGGCTCGGCCACAAGAGCGCCACCTTCGACCGAGTCGACGACGGCGCCGCCCAGAACATATGCACCGTGGCTCCCGTCGGGCAAAACACTTCCCCACCCCTCTCATCGCTGCCGTTTCGGGAGGAATGAGGAAAGACGAGGACGATGAGGTGGAGGACGTGGAGTGAGGCGGGGGTGGAGGACGTGGAGGACGATGAGGTGGAGGACGTGGAGGATGAGGAATGAGGCGGGGGTGGAGGAAAGACGAGGACGATGAGGTGGGGGGGGAGGGGGAGGGGGAACAAGAGACGGATGATGAGGAGGAGGTGGGGCATGCACGGGAATGAGGATGGGGGGGCCCGACATGGAGGATAATGAGGAGGTGTGGGGGAGTGAGAACGAAGATGACATGGGGATGTTACTACACTGACTGTCGCAAGCCCTCGCAGGCTGGGCTGCTGTGCGCCATGTACCTGGCGTGCGCCGTGCTCCCGTTCGGCACCGTTCACTTCGCGCCAGAGTGCAAGACGTGGCTGGGACTGTCAGCAGGCCACACCAAATGGAAGATGGGGCGATACCACAGGAACACCGTCACGGACCGACGTTCTCCACGCCAACTTTACGGCGAGGGCAATGTCAGTCGGGACGCTTAAACGCTAAGGGGTTATCCAGGGCCCTGCACGTGCGCACTCCCAGCGCTGTGTTCCAGGGGTCTCGTCGCAACCAGGCTGGATCGGCCTCGATCAATCTCGAAAACGCCGTGGGCTGTAGAATGTGACGAACGTAATCTCTCTGGTGTGATAGCGTGCCTGGCGGCGCACCAACGTCACCGATGTCACCGTTATCGGTGACATCGGTGACGGCATGCGATGATCCATGCTGATCCTGGTGGTAAGAACTGAACGTGTAACCTTGCGCATATCGATGTCACCCCGCCGACCTGGAGGGATGCCATGACACATGGAGGCATGGATGGTGGCGGGGGTGGAAGTGTGGCACGGGGTGGGGGGCGGACGGGGGATAAGGATGAGGGGGGAGAACAGGCGAGAGGGGGGCAGGAGGAGGCGGAGAAGGACGACGCATGCGAGGATAAGGATGGCGAGGGCGACGGTGAGGATGACGATTATATACGGCGACGGAGTGCTATGAGCACAGGAGGGCGCGATGAAGAGGAGGAAGAGAAGGATACTGAAGAAGATAGATGGGAGGGGGATGATGCGGGGGAGGAGGAGGATGATAATGGCGAGGGGGCATCGAATATGCGCGGGGTGCGTTGTCGACCATCGGAGCCACGAAGGTGTTTCCTCTACTTCCTGGCGGGGACCAGGAGCATTTACGCATCGGTGGAACAGCCGCTGGCGAGCCTGCTCTATTTTGATCGCAACGCACGGGCAACCCTGACGAACACGAGGTCCGAGCACCTGTTTCTCTGGATGGGCGGATGGGGCGGCCTGTCGATGAAGCCCACGGCCATCTGGAGCACTCTTCCGAAATCACTTCTGACGCCCCTGCACAGGTCAACGCAGCAAGCAACCGATCGCCTGGACGGCGGCAAGCAAGCTTTGACTGTCCGCACGCCCCGCAGGACGCACTCCAAGGGGGGCTGGTCCAAGAAAGGGTGGACGTCTGGGGCCAAGCCACTCATTACTTTATTATCTGCAGAATACCCAGATAGTTTTCGCGCAGCTTTTGCCGGCGCCATCGCGTCAGCGTTTTCGCCAATTCTGTCGGCGGGCGGGCCGCCAGGTCCGTGAGATGTTTGCGCGTAGCTCGCGATCGTGAGCCACGGGCGAATGCGAGCTGGTCTTGGGGGGGGCGCGTGAACGAAATGCCGATGCAAAGAAACGCGGGGTTGAATGGTGTGATTTTCAGGAGGGAAACAGGGATGCGGATGAGATGGGGGGGGGGGAACGGTGGCAAGCTGATTCAGACGAACACCATGGGAAACGCAACAACAGCACAAACAAACGCGCCCCCCTCAGAGCGGCCCGCCTGCGACGAGGATGCCGGGCACGAGCTGCTCGGCGTGCGTGCAGCGCCAGCCTTGGGCGCGCGTTTCGAATGACCTGCGGACGAGTTCCGAACTTGCATGGCAAACACTAGCAATGCAATATCAATGATGGGTCCGCTGAACCCTCCCCCGCCCACTGACGCCCCATCGCATTCGGGGGCCCACCCGCCCAAGATCCGATCCCGCGACATTTCGCGCACGCCACCTGGCACGGCAATCTGGCATCGAACGACGAACGACGCATGTAACACGCACACACACACACACATTCTACACCACCCAACGCCACCTCCGCCCCACATCCACCGACGATTGCCAACCAAGCGACGCGTGGCACGTCACCGATGTCACCGATATCGGTGACATCGGTGACTGTGCGGTGATGGCCCCTCCTAGTCCGTGTCTTTCGAGCGGGGGTGAGGGGCGTTTCGGTGCGCGGCATCGTTTGTTTGGGCACCATGGCATCGCAATTTAGATGACACGACAGTTTTGCGCGGGCGTTCGCGTAGGTGTCACTGTTTGCATATATAGCGTCCAGGGCCCCTGGATACGCGACGCGCCTCGTGATCTCAATGGGGGGTATCTGAATGACCAGCTGGGGCAACGCAGACCACGCGGCGTCAGAAATCTTAGTCTGCCTCGCGTCTGGATCGTGGTGAACCCATCCTCAGTTTTCCTCATGCGCTCGTTCCTGTTCGCCCTCATCGCCCCTCCCTCCCAAATCCCTTCTCCGTCAGCCTCGTCCCTCTCATGCCCCACTGGGGCAACGCGTCAACTTTGTTATGGGTCACAATTACTCGATCCCGCCCCACCGTCCCAGCTCGAAGGTTTTGCCGAGTGGTTTGAAGGTTCGCACGCTGGACTGATAACGTTGGGGCCATCACGGATGGCGACATGGGGTTTACAAATCCGATCGGCATGCCGCGTGACATGGTCAACCAGCTCGCGGCAATTCCCTCGATGAGGCTGGGGCGGGATCACATTGAACACGCCAGTTGGCATCGACAATCTTGAACACCATGCATTCGACAGCCCGTTGCCAGCGGTGCACATGTGCTTCGACACACCACCCATACTGTTTGCGACCCCGAAGCAGCCAACCGATGCCGAGAAATTGCAGCCAACGCACGATGAGCAACGCAACATGCATACAAACGATCCGAATAATCATAAAGCAGCCGAACCCGATGCGCGAGACAGCAAACGCAAATCTTCGCATAACCCCGATCACAAGACAACGCACGCGGCATCAGCAGGGGGGCCGAAAGGGGAGCATCGTCGATGAGATCGGGAGCCCACAACTTAAGAACTTGAGGCGGCATGCGTCGAACCGACGCCACGCATGCGTGCCAACTGATGCCGAACCATTTGATTCGACCGTCGGGTTCCCCAATCTTCGTCGGTGCCCCGTCCCTCATCCGTCCCCCCCTCCTCTGCCCCACCATCCCCCTTCCCCCCATCCTCCTCCTCATCCTCCTCCTCCTTTTCCTCCGTTTCCTCCTCCTCCTCTTCCTCCTCCCCATCCTCCGCCTTTCCCCCTCTTCGTCCGTTTGGGCTTCCACCGCGTCCGACCAGTTGAGTTTCGTTGTTCCTCCTCCAACTGCCAGTCCGTCCCCTCCCCCTCTCCCCCCCCTGCATCTGCGCCATCGCCGCGGCGCGCGAGACAGGCCGAAGAACCCAGCCACGAGCGCGAGCGCTCTCTCTCTCTCTCTCTCTCTCTCTCTCTCTCTCTCTCTCTCTTCTGCTCTCTATCTTCTCTCTCTCTCTCTCTCTCTCTCTCTCTCTCTCTCTCTCTCTCTCTCTCTCTCTCTCTCTCTCTCTCTCTCTCTCTCTCTCTCTCTCTCTCTCTCTCTCTCTCTCTCTCTCTCTCTCTCTCTCTCCTCTCTCTTTCTCTCTATAGTCTCGGCTCGAGAGTGCTCTGCACTCAGACCGCAGCCGCGACGCGAAGCGCCCCGCCTCGGAGTCAGACTCCCAGGCCTCGCGAGACCGGAGGGGCCCCAGCAGGACCCTACTGATTCGCGTCACCTCTCCGCACCAGAGTGCCCGCAGCAATGGCCCCCAAGAAGCCGGAGCGCCGTCGCTCTTCAAAGCAGCCTCCGAGCTCCCGCCCCACGCGCCCTGCTGCTGAAGGGCCCCTCCTTCAACGCAAGCAGGACTGCATCGCAGCGTTCAGGCAAGCGGGGTCTGACCGCCCCACGGCCGCCTATAACGGGCTAGCCGAACTGAACGCGGACGAGCTCCAGGCAAAGTACGACATGCACAAGTCCAACACGAAGAAGCTTGGCAGCGCCCTTATCCGCATGTGCGCCGCAAACCAGATCAGCTACACGCTCGACCACTACCAGCGCAGCAAGCCTAAGCGCACTGGCGGTGACACATCGCACCCACCATCGGGCTCCGCGCGTCTTCAGGCTGCGGACACCCAATTCATTGCCTTGGACCCTGCCTTTTGGAAGGTCCCTGTTCTTGCCGAACCCACCTCGCCTGACGACGGCAAGACGTACAAGCCCAGCATCAGCCTCCACGACTTCGAGAGTGGCGAACGGCTGCTGCAACACCACCTCGGGCAGGGCAAGCGAGCCACGGGCCAGCTCGCGATTGCTGTCATGGGCCCGAAAAACGACAACTACGTCGGTACCGAGCTCGCCGTCCCCGTCCTGAAGCGCCACCCCAAGGCGCCCAAAGTGGTCCACACGCACGCCCCCGTGATCGTGTACCAGCTGGGCACCAAGGAGGTCGCCTGCACGGAAAAGGTAGCCGTCGCCACCATCGACCCCGCCGACCACGTCTGCTGGATTCGGGCGACCATACACGAGACCGAGGCCATTGCCGCAGTCCCCTCCATGCACCAGGCCTTCGAGGACCAGTTCTCGGGAGGTGCCCCCGTGAACGGTGGTCCACGCGCCAAGGGCCCTTTTCGAGGCGACTCCGCTCCACAGGACAAGGCGCGCCAAAAGCACAAGGAGTCCAAGAAAGACGCTCGCCGCCAGGAGCTCGATGGCCAGCTCCAGGACACCTTCAAGGCCCTCTTCCACGGCAACTTTAAAGCCGTCACCATCCTCGAACCCTGCAAAAGCCTAGGCAGGTTTGGATCGGGCGTCGGAAAGAGGTCCCTGGCTGCCACCTTCGGCGTCAGTCTCCAAGCGGTCGACAAGGTCCTGGCGGGATCAGGGCAACTCGGTGCCACCTACGACCTCAGCAACGTAGGTGCAGACGAGCCCACCGCCGACAAGTATCAGACCGTTTGGTTCCCTGAGGACCAGCCCATCACGATGGCAGACGCGTTCCAGAAGTCGGTGGAGCTCAAGGCCCTGGGAGTCGTCAGGCACGGCAAGTCAGGCCTGCTGGGGATCCGTGTTCCGCGGGGGTCTGACGTCGCCAAGGCCGCCGCTGTCAGCATCCGCGGCTGCGAGGCCACCCTCGCCAAGACGCGCTACCGCATCACTGGCATTGCGTCACGCCACGCCACGCTGACCCAGCTCGCCAAGACTCTCACGGGCCCGTCCGTCAAATGGGACTGTGAGGTCTACCACACCGCCTGGGACCCAGCCACTGCGGCCCAGTTTGCCTTAGTGCGCGCCCATCGGCCCCCACTCACCTATACGGTGCAGGTCGCGGGGTGCCCCATCCCGTGGAGCATCGCCGAGGCCCCGCTGGCTGAGGTGGCGCCGAAGCGGGACAACGTTACCATCGTCACGCCTACCACCATCACAGAGCCTGCGACGCCGCCAGCCGGTGGTGGCGGCTTCAGCCCCGCCACCGGCACACTCCTCACCAAAGCGGCCCAGAGCCCCTACCTCCACGACCTCATGACTGCCACGCCCAAAGGCAAGGGCGTCGCACCGCTCCTGACCCCCAAGGAGGAGCCTTTAGCCAAGCGCCACCGCTCCTCCAGCGGGAAACGTGACGCCACGCCGCCCGCAAGGCCACCCCGCGCCCCAGGCCGCAGCTCTTCTGCGCCCCCTCACGGCACGGACGGAGCCGCTGAACCGACGGCCGCCCCAGGACCAGGTGGCCACGACCCCTGGCTTGGCACGGCCGCGGCGGAAGGAGGGGGCCACACCGAAGGCGCCGCTGCCACAGCCGCCGAAGTACCAGGTGACGTCGTTGACGTCGAGATCCTCTCATCAGGCGATGAATACAGCGAGGCCTCCCACGAACTCAACACCTTCGGCGAGCGCTTCGCATCGGCCTCTAAACCGCCCGATGCTGCCACGACCCGCATCCAGCACATGGAACAGCAGCACGAGCTACTAGCCACCACGGTGGATAACATGCAGATGCAGCTTGCGGGCGTTCTCTCCTCCCAGGCCACACTCACGGAGCACGTTTCAGGGCTGGAACGGGGGCTTGCCACCGTCGTCACCCAGCAACAGACGGCAACCGCCGACGCCGCTGCACTGCGCGGCGACATCCAGACCCTCCTCGGGCACCTCACGGGAGGCACCATCCACCTGCCACAAGCGGCCACTCTGGAAGTTAAGAAGGAGGAAGCCGCAGCGGCCGCCGAGCCCGCGGCAGCCTGCAGTGCGACCGACCAGCCAGGCCAGGCCACCCCAGGGACGGGGCCCCCAGGGGCCGACAAAGGCAAGGACAAGGGTCGGGCCACCCAGGACCCGTATTGAAGGTGCCTCAGAGAGCCCGCCTCAGCCCTCCGAGGAAGCGCCTTCAGAGGCACCGCTCCCCTCTTCGCGTCGTATCTCTTTCTTGTTACCTCATGTCTGTTTTGGCAGCAGCACGCGCAAGCTCTCTGGTGTAGGGACACCCGTAGTCTTGCAGGGGGCGTGATTGTAGCGATGTACATGAGCATTCAGGGGTGTATGAGGACGTGTGCTGCCACGCAGCTTTCGGCTCATCGCTCGCGCCGCCCGCCAGGCCTCGCCATCATGCGGCGCCTCGCCTGCGGCCTGGCCCTCCCCTCGCTGGCTGGAGCACACCCGTCTTCAGGCGGTGCGCCCCAGCACGGAGGAGGAGAGGCTTTCCTGCGACATGCGGAGCGTAGGACGTACTTCTACCGTTACGATGACAGCACCTACAAATATGACCACAGCGCCATTTTGGACCCGATCGTGAACAGCACCGCCGCCGCTGGTCCGTGCGGCACCGGGCTGCTGGGCGCCCCCGCGAGCGCCTGGCCTGAGCAGCACCAGGGGCCCTGCCCCACGCGCTGCCCCCCTGGGACTTCGACGGCTACTACTATGCCTACGCCGAGTACCAGCCCGTCTCCTACGAGCACGCCCTCGTCAACTACGACACATGCATCGCAGTCGACCGCCGATTTTGCCGCAGCTGAGCTGACTCCTGCGTCCTCCGGCCACGCCTCGCACCGCATGCAAGTTCAGCTACGAGGGCTACCATCACTCAATGCGACGCCTGCGGTCGACCGTCGAACAGCATATCCTCGATGGCACCCTGTCTTCAGCTT
>CAUYUJ010006303.1:0-54656 GCA_963575745.1 Prorocentrum cordatum | reverse complement strand
ATCATCAGCATCAGCATCAGCATCAGCATCATCATCATCATCATCATCATCATCATCATCATCATCATCATCATCATCATCATCATCATTACCACCATCATCAAGATCATCAAGATCATCATCATCATCATCATCATCATCAGCATCATCAGCATCATCATCAGCATCATCAGCATCATCATTATCATCATCAGCATCAGAATCAGCATCAGCATCAGCATCATCCTCGCCCCCTTCATCCTCCTCCTCCTCCTCACCCTCGTCATCGTCCTCATCCTCATTATCATCGTCATAATCCTTTCGCTCCTCCTCCTCCTCCTCCTCCTCCTCTTCCTCCTCGTTGCCTTGTTGTCAGCAATTAAGGGAGAACCTCGCACTCCGAGAGCCCGCCAACGACTCAGCCTGAAATCTTCAGGGGGGAACCTCACCTACCTCGCACATGCCTCTGAGTGAAGGAGCGGCAAGCGAGGCCAGCACAGCAGCCCTCGTGGCAGCTGCCCCTCCAGGAGTCGAGCGCGGGCTGGCTTCAATTTCCCTCCTCCCTCCCCTCCTGGGCTGCCCGTTCCTGTGGCGAGTCCGTACTGCTCCCTGAGTTTCCCTCCATCCCTCCCTCCCCCCTGGAGGGCCCCGTAGACCAGGACACGCCAGACCAGGACATCCAAGGTATCTCGAAACCAGTTGTTCCAGATGGCGGCAAGACAAAAAACTGCACTGCAACACTTCTGAAACAACCCCCGACACAGGCCCTCAAAGCATGCAAAACATCCCCAGACCCGAACACAAACCCGAACCCTGCAGGCGTAGCAAAAAAGAACTGCACTGGACGACCAGATCTGACCAGATCTGACCAGATCGTTTCCCCGACTTGCCAATGCCTCCCGGGGCCTCCCGTGGCCTCCTGGGGCCTCCCGTGGTCTCCCTGTGGCCTCCCGATGCCTCCTGGGACCTCCTGTGGCCCCCTGGGTCCTCCTGGATGGAGCCTGCTGGAGCCTCCTGAGGCAGATCCGTGACCACGAGCCTTCCTCTGCGGTCTCCGGGTACCCGACCCCTCCGCGCGCCCGGGCGCCCCGCGGCGGCCCTGCCTGCGCCGGCCTCGCCGCCCTCCTCCTCGCGCCCGCGGGCCGCGGCCAGCGAGGCAAGGCCGCCGCGCAGGCGCCAGAGGACGAGGGCGAGACCTGGGGAGGGGGGGGGGAAGCAGGGAGGAGGAGGAGGAGGAGGAGGAGGAGGAGGAGGAGGAAGAGGAGGAGGAGGAGGAGGAGGAGGAGGAGGAGGAGGAGGAGGAGGAGGAGGAGTTTTCACCCTCAACCAGCTTCGCCTTGAGCGCGGCCTTCTTCTTCGCTCCCGCCGTACCCCGAGGCCTCCGCGAGGCAGTGGACCGCGGCACAGCACGATCGGGACGCCGATTGTACCTCGCGAATCACTTACAAACCCAGCTCACGGACACCATCCTGCCTTTCAGTGCCCAGAAGCGGGAACTTGTCATACACTGCATGCGTAATATCCCTGAACGATTATCTGTCCTGCGTCTGCGACTGGACCAACGACCGAATGAAGCTGGCAATATCTGATTCGCAGAAATCGCTTGCAGATCTCACGGCCTGTTGGTCACGTGGAAGCACCGCATCAGACCCCATCGCAACGTCATCGGGCACAAAATCAGCAAAAGGATCAGCCGACCAATCACCCTCCATCGGAGAACCAATCACAACAACAGAAGACCAAAACGTGGGTGAACTCGCCGTTCCTTGGCCACCTCTGGTCGCCCCTGGGCCGCGTAGCTGCAATTATCCCTGCACGAGCTCCCAGCCACGCACCTGGCCGTTCACGCTCTCCTGCGTAAGCTCGGCCATGTCCTCGCAGCCCTCGGGGCGTACCTGGTCAATGATGCCAAGCAGCTCAGTACCGATCCTGTCGTAGCCGTCCTCGTGGCGCGTACAACCAAGAGCCTCAGGGACCAGAGTGAGAGGCTCAACCGAGAGACTCCGTCCGTGCCCCCGACTGGCACGCGTGAGTTTTCGAAGTCCTCCGTTGGAGAAGACAAGGTGCCTCGGGGCCTCGGGGCCGCCCTCTTCCCAAGACGTGCGCCCGTGCGCTCGCCTTGCACGCATGGGCTCTCGAAGTCCTTCGTCGGCGACGTCAGGGTGCCTCGGGACCGCGGAGCCGCCATCTTCCCGAGACGCTCTCCCCGCCACGACGCCCCCGAGCCGGCGCCCGTCCGTGCGCGCGACCTTCACGCACGGGTTGTCGGCGGAGGAGGAGGAGGAGGAGGAGGCGAGGAAGAGGAGGAGGAGGAAGCGGAGGCGGAGGCGGAAGAGGAGGAGGAGGCGGAGGAGGAGGAGGCGGAGGAGGAGTAAGAGGAGGAGGAGGAGGAGGAGGAGGAGGAGGATCAGGAGGAGGAGGAGGAGGAGGGCGGAAGAGTAGAGGGGAGGAGGAGGAGGAGGAGGAGGAGGAGGGGGAGGAGGAGGGGAAGGAGGAGGGGAGGAGGAGGAGGAGGAGGGAGGAGGAGGGGGAGGGGAGAGGAGGGGGAAGGAGGAGGTAGGAGGGGAGGAGGAGGAGGAGGAGGACCATCATCCCTGTGCGCTCTCCCCGCCACAGCTCCCACGGCCGTGGCAGTGCCGTCGCCGCCCTCATAGATCGCCTGATCTACGACGTTCTCCTGCGCGCATTCCGCCCCGACGCAGCCATCCGCGCTCCGCGTCGAGGAGGAGGAGGAGGAGGAGGAGGAGGAGGAGGAGGAGAAGGAGGGGAGGAGGAGGAGGAGGAGGATGAGGAGGACCTCGCGACCGCGCCCGAAACGGAGTCGCCATCCTCGTGGAGCACCTGGTCAGTGAAGTGCTCTTGACCAATGTCCGTCCCGTCTGGGCCGTCAGTGCAGAGTGGCTGCGTAGTGCCGTCCTCCTTCTCTGCCTCCGCCCGCCAAAGGCAAGGTTGAGGGGCATCACCGAATGGTTCTGCCAAAGAGGAAATACACGTAGCCCACTCGCAAAAACACGCACGGAAGAACTAGGGGAGCGCAGACATGCGAGGCCAAGAGGAAGGATATTCAAGGGGCCGCTGGAACGATTTGAACCCAAATCGCTACGGAGGAGGAGGAAGCAGGGAGGTGGAGGAGGAGGTGGAGGAGGAGGAGGAGGAGGAGGAGGAAACAGGGAGGAAGCAGGGAAGAGGAAAAAGGAGGGGGAGGAGCGGGGAGGGGGGGGATAAGAAGGATGAGGAGGAACAGCGAGGAGGAGGACGAGGAGCACGAGGAGGAGGAAACAGGGAGGAGGAGGAGGAGGAGGAGGAGGAAGAGGAGGAGGACGAGGATGAAGCAGTGTGGAGGACGAGGAGGCGGTGCGGCATCGGGCCGAATGTCTCAGTGCCGAAGGAGACCACATGGCGAAATACGCAAAGACCACACAGCCATGTGCGACCGACCGTGCGCAAGAGAGCTGCGTTAGATCGAGGACGGCCCCCAGGGGTGGGAAACCCCGAGCGTGAATCGCTCCGCCCATCCAGGGTGCAACACAGGGCTGAACCTAAACGGTGTTTTTCGGTTTCGGCTTGTGTTCAGTGTCCCTCGCTTTTGTCTCGGACCAGCCTTCCCCGCAAAAGGAGGTCGAAACGAAAACGGCCCACGAAATCACCAAACACACCGTTTGGGTCCAGCCCTGGTGCAGCATCAAGCGCCACCGCGGACGGACGGCGGAGAGGAGGGCACCACGGCGCAGCATGGAGAGGGGCAGGGCGGGGGAGGCACAGGGGCAGGCGTGGGAGGAGGGGAAGGGAGGCCCACACGAGGCGAGAGGGACGGCACGAAGAGCGGCAAAAGAATGCCGCGGGCAGGGTAAGCTCAGTCGGCGGCCCTCAGTCGCTGCAGCGGTCGCTGTCTCCCTCGGAGGCCCAGGGGCAGTAGGGCTCGGGGTCGCACTGGGGGCACCACATCCAGCGACAAGGCTGGCACCAAGCGGCGCGACGGACACGACGATCACACATCCAGCACTCCAGCGCACATCGGAACGTGTCAACCTCCAGGCACCCGTCGAGAGCTCACGAAGCTCCGCAAGAATACGATCACCATCGCCAGGCTGGAATATGCCCACGACGAAGCCCGAGAAACACACGACGGCAGGTATCGCTAAGAAGACGCCCGCAGCGTAGCTCTCCATCGGCGAAATGCGCCTGATGGTGCGCTCCAGCTTCAGGAAGATGCTCCCGGCCTCACTCACGATGCGCACGGTCTCCAGGAATATGCTGACCAGCCTCGCGAAGCCCTCCGTCATCAGGAGGAAGGCCACCACCACCAGGAGCATACGCACGAGGCGCATGCCGTTCGCGACGAAGCTCTCCCCCAGGACGATGCACACGCACAGGCTCGGCAAGCGCGCCCTCACAAGAGAGGCGCGCACGACGAAACGCACGGATAGCAGCAAGCATACGATCACCGTCACCACGAAGACGCCCAAGACGAGGCCCAAGAAGCACACGACGGAAGGTACCAGCAGGAAGATGCCCGCGACGAGGCCCCCCAGCAAGAAGATGCATCAGACAGTGCTCACCATCGTTTGGAAGATGCCCACGGCCCCGCCCACGATGCACCCCATCTCCAGGGAGAGGCCCACGACATCCATCGCGAGACTTTCCATCATCAGGTAGGCGCACACGACAGAACGCACGCGGTGCATCAAAATGACAATCACAATCGCCAAGACGCGCCCGACCACTCTCATGATGCGCACCATCGTCAGGCCGATGTACCCGAGCAGCTCCAGAAAACCCGCCACCAACTGGAGGGGAGGGAGAGAAAGAGACAACATCAACCAATGTGGTCACAAAACGTTTACATACTGTACATTCCAATGCTGTTGCTTCGGACTGGACTGCCGACCGTATGCTGGTGAGTTTCCGCGCAGCGCGCCCTATCGCGACGCACTCCTGCCCATCCACGCCATACACCGCCATGCCCAAAGCAGCCGACCCGCATCTGCGCAATCCGCCGTCAACGCAGACCTTCAGCCGACGACGTTGTGATTCTTCTCGGAATCGCCCCAGGTCGATCTCGAAACCGGCGTTGGTGCCCACGGCCAAGCTAACCATGTAGCCGGCCGTGCTGTTGAATTAATGGGCAGACCACACGATGAACGGGTCAATATCACGACGTGGTCTCCACCCAAACTTCCAAATATGCCCTCAGGCGAATTCGTCTGAATCTTGTCTCCAAGTGGGGAGTTCGTAAGACAGCCTTCCCAAATCACCTCTTGCGCCAATCCACGGCGACCCACTTGAAACCACACCCGCTTGCGAAGAGCATCCCACTTGTCGTCGTCAGAATGCGGCTGGAGCTCCGAGACACGATTCGGACCTTCAGCGCAGGGTTGGCGAATACTCTGTGGGGATACCGACAGGGCAACTTGAGCATGAAGGCCAAATAAAAAGCATGCGTCCCGAACAAGATCTGCAATTGCCCTCTACCATGATGCTCTGGATGGCGTGCGGGCCCGCATCGATCGCCAGTATGAACATGTATGCGCCCCGATTTGCGCAGAACGGGTCCTTTCCAAGCTTGTTGGTGCCCGCGCCGGCTATGAATCATGTCTGCAACACGGCGCTTCTGATTCGAACACAAGGCGGATACGGTTTCCCACCACACTTGGTTTCGATACTCCCGCGCCCACAACAAAAGGATTCTCCTGGCTGGTGAAGCTCGTGGGATGCTCATCCCAAGCATCCGTGTAGATGTCGAGCAAAATCCTGTGCGTGCGGAAATCGATACCCGTGTAGCCGTACCAATGTCGAACCATAGCCGAAGATCGCCGGTTGAACTCCATTCGCCCTTCCCCCTGCCGGCAGCGGAACCAGAGCATGTGGCGGACCCGTGTGTACTCTCATCGCTGTACTTCGTGAAGCAAGGTTGCTGCTACGTGCCAAGATTCGCCACCAAAGACAGCGGACGTGGCCAGGGAGGTCGCCAAGCGCACACGAGCTCCCTCATGAGAAAAACCCGCCTTTCATCCGCGCAGCCGTTGCACCTGTTCGCGTTTCTGTTCTTCAAGGCCGCAACAATCTGCAGCGAAAACCCCGCTTTGAGAAGAAACCGCCCACCGTCCCGGCAGCTGGTGTCAGCCCTCAAGACGAACGCGCGCGGCGCGAAGGCACGAAGCCCCACTGAGAAAGGGAGCCGCCCACGCACCCTATAAGTGGAAACCCTCAAAGCGAGTGCGCTCTGCGCGTGGGCGAGAGCTCTACTTGGAAAAGGAGCCGCCCGCAATCCCTGCAACGGCTGCAGGCTCTTGATGCGAATGCGCGCGGCGCGCGGCGCAGAGGCGAGAGCTCTTTTTTGAACACGCCCCCTCCGCCCCTGAAGCTGCTGCAAGTTTTTTAGACGAGTGTGCGTGGCGCGAACGCGAGAGTCAAATCAGAGCACGCCCCCCCTTCGATCCCTGAAACTATTGCAAACGGTTTAGAGGAATGCGCGCGGCACCAAAAGGAAAAGCTCCACTTTGAAAACGGCCCGCCCTCTATCTTTGAACCTGTTGCAAACTGCAAGCTTTAAGTCGGGCCTGTCCCCCTACAGGGGGATTTTCGACGAAAAATAAAAAATACCCCCAAAATAATCCAAAAATAATCCAAAAATAGTCTGGGGACTATTTTTTTAGTATTTGTTTTACCTTTTTGGGGCATGTTTGGGGTATTTCTTATTTTTCGTCGAAAATGCCCCTGTAGGGGGACACGCCCGACTTAATGTAAGCTCCAGGATCACTAACAGTGGGGGAATCTCGAGCGAGACCCCTGGCCTGCCATACCAACACGCCCGAAGGCCGCGACCGGTTCGGGGTCGGCGCCCTGGTGCGCCAGTTCAGCCCGCGTCGTCTCGAGAGCTGCCGCGGCCTGGGGCAAGGCCGCCAGCATGTCTCCGAGTGGAGACACCGGAGACCCCGAGATCGTGCTGGGCATTCCGCGGCCGCCTGCGTCCACGCCTTCCAGCAGGCCGCCGCGCGCCTCGTGGGCGCCCAGTGAGGGCCAGCCCCAGCCAGCTTGGCCGGCAAGCCCAGCAGCCCCCACGCCTCCGGCCCGACCGGCCGCTGCAGCAAGCTCTCCCGGCAACCCCTCAGCGCAGCGTCATAGCGGAAAGTCTCGTCTCCCGGGCCAGCTGCAGGTGGTGCTGGCTGGCGTTGCCGGCGTGTGTGCAGCGCCGCCGCCGCCTGCTGCTTGGTTCCTCCTCATTCCTTGTCTTTACGAATAACTCCCCCCTCTCGCACCCCGCGGCGGGTCGAAAGAGCGGGCCAGGCGTTCCGCTTGAAACTTCATCGTCGCTTATGACCCTAAGGTTTGGAACATGCAAGAGCTTCACGGATGGAGGGCGGTCAGCTTTCCAAATGTGGCCTTCGCCTGAAGGTCGCACGCAGTCGTCTTAACAGATGCAAGAGCTTCACGGATGGAGTGCGGCCCATGTTCAAATTTACATTGTCGCCTTATGAAGACTTCGCAACAGCTTCGCGGATGAAAGCCGACTCGTTTTCAAAACGTGGCTCTCGCCTCAGCGCCGCGCGCAGTCGTCTTGAGCGTGCCAGAGTTCCGAGGATTCTTATGGCTAGCGTGACAGGAATGATGTTTTGGCACGGTGTCGGAACGTCAGGGCGCAACAGTCACGTTGACTCGCGATGTGCAAGTCCTGGGAATGGCGTTCTGGCGCGATTCAGGATCGTCAAGACGCAAGAGTAACGGTGATTCGAGGCGTTGAAGTCCCAGGCATGGCGTTCTGGCACAATTCTGGCATTTCAAACGGTTGTCTTTTCACCCGGGCATTTCCCTTTGTGAAAATTGGTCCGTGTAGGAGCCTATGCAAAGGGAACTTGGAGGGAGGGCGTACTGCACTATCGTTGATGAGTCTTGGATTAACACTGGTTCTCCTCCTCCTGCTCCACCTCCTCCTTCTCCTACTAGTTTGCCTCTGAAAGCCTCGCCGCGGGCGAACGCCGGTCGAAATCGAGGGATGCAATCCCGCATAAAGTGAAACGAAACGCCCTCCTCCTCCCCCTCCTCCTCCTCATCCTCCTCCTCCTACTCCTCCTCCTCCTCCTCCTCCTCCTCCTCCTCCTCCTCCTTCCCTCACGGGCCCCAGGGCTCCCAGAAGGGGACCGGCATCCGCGAACGGGACCCCTGGGGCGGCCGGAAAGGTCGACCTGATCGCACCCGCGCACCTGGCAGTGGCGGTGGTCATGCTGCCGTCGTGGCAGCAGTGTACGTGGGGCAAGTAGGGGGCAGTGGCATATGTCGGGTAGTGTATGTAGTAGGTGGCGGGGGGTCTCCTCCCTCCCTGAGTGGCCTACTCTCCTCCTCCTCCCCTCCTCGCTCTCCCCTCCTCCGCCTCCTCCTCCTGCTCCTGCTCCTGCTCCTCCTCCTCCTCCTCCTCCTCCTCCTCCTCCTCCTCCCTCCTCCTCCTCCTCCCTCCTCGCCCCCCTCCACTCCTCCCCCTTCCCGGCGGCGGGGGCCCGCCGCCGCCAGCGCCGCGACCGCCTCCCGCCACCGCGGCGGCGCCATCGCCGCCGCTGGGGCGGGGGCCTCCCGCCCGGGAGGGGGGGGGGGCCCGCCTGCGACTAAAAAGTTTGCCTCGGGGCCGAGGGGGGGGGCGGCCATCGAGGATCGGAGGTCCCTGGAGGGAGATGGTCGAAGATAGAGGCGTGGAGGGGAGGAGCGAGGGGGGAGGAGCGGGCGGGTCGTCCACACGATTTAGCTGGATTAAGGGGGACTCTGCAGAATTAGGACGGTTGTCGACCACGGCCATACCAGCGACGATGCTGAATTCGACCTCCCAGGATTTGCATCCAAACAACCATGCAGAACTAAAAAGTGTGCCTCGCAGCCGAGGGGGAGAAGGAGGATCGAGGATCGGAGATTCCTGGATGTTTTGGGAGGCTTCCGGGCCGCGGGATGCTTCGCTGAAGGCCCCCCTTCCCCCCACGAGTGGCAAGTTTGCCACGAAGCCGAGGGGGAGGGGGACCCCGAACTCCTCTCCTGGCGACCAAAAAAAACTGCGACGGGAGGCGTTGGCCTGTTTCTCTGGTCTCTGGGGGCCCTGACCGGGCCGCGGGACCGTCCACAGACCACCCGGGGTGAAGCCCCAGTCCCTTGGGAGGAGGTCCAGAGCTCCTGGGGCCCACGCCGCGACGCCACCGCGACGTCGGGGACTGTAGACAAGCGCGCCCCACGACTCGCCGAGCGGCTGCTCGCAGATTGCCCGGATCCGCCGCGGGGGATGCACGACCCATCCCGTCGAGACAGCTGCGCACGTCTTCTGCACGCGCGCGAAGGGGCCCTTGGCGAGGTCAGCGGAAGGCGCTCGGCAAGATTCTAGGGGGGGGGATCGAGGACCGGAGGCGTATGTTGCTCCCATCGTGCTTATAAAAGACCACATCCCAGAAACAACTTGGAGCACCCGGAAAAGTGTGGAGAGAGTGTCGAAAGAGTGTCGAAACAGTGTCGGGCGAGTGCCTCCCAGGGCCCGGCACGTGAAAACCCCAGGGTTTTGGGGGTACTTTCCTGGTGCTCGACATCCTTTCTGGTGATCCAGGCGACAATAGGCTGGAACATCACAACCCGAGGCTCCCGGAGGTCTCGGGAGGCTTCCCCCCCCGGGGTGCTCTCCTCTCCAGCAGCGGCGCCTCGTCGCGAGCGGCGTCCGCGGGTGCCCGCGGCCCGAGCGGCGGTCCGAGAGCCGAGGAGGAAGGGGGGGGGGGCCGAGGAGGGCGGGACACCGGGAGCGCAGGGAGGGGCAACGGCAGGGGGGGGGGGGGCTGGCAGTAGGGGGGGGGGCACATCGACCTGGCATCGGCGATGCGTCGCCGATGCATGTGCGCTGGTGGATCCGCACGTTCCTGGGCAGCTTGGGGCTATCGGGCCCCTTCTCGGCGATCCATGGGCGATTGGGGGCCGATGCGTCCCCCCCTATGCCTATCCCCCCCTATCGTTGCCCCTGAATGTTTTTGGAGTCCCGGAACGGTGCGGTGACAGACCGTGCGGTGACCTCGAAATCCCCCAAGACCTCACCGCACGGTCCGTCAATGCACGGTTTTGGGACCTCGAATGCCCCAGTCGCCCGAGACGTCCTCGGAGAACGACCCGAGTCTTAAACCGTGCGGTGACCCCGAATCCCCACCGACGCACCACACGGTGTGGTCACCACCCTGTTTGGGGGCCGCCGAGTGAAGGGGCAAACGAACCTACCTCGTTTTTGACCACCCTCGCTTCCAAGAGCTACCAAGCGATGCCAAACTACGGCCCGCACTGGTCAGGCCGCTCGACAAGGGAGGCGTGTGGTATGACTTGGTTTTGCCTGGAAGCGAAAGCGGGGTACGCTCTGAGAGTGGGCGTCTCGGAAAAGCCGAGACTGCGGACTGCCTTCGTTTTCGGCCTCTCTGGGCCCATGCCGGGCCTCGGGGACCGCCCGAAGACGACTCGGGATGAAGAGCCGGCTGCCGCGAGGCGGTCGAGGAACCGGGGGGGCCGTGCCTCGAGAGAAGCGAGACGCCGGACGTCTGGGGAGGCTCCGAGGGCGAGAGAGGGGCTCCCCTCGGGAGGCGGGAGCGCCTTCGCCGCCGCACGGGAAGAGAAGGCCTTCCCGCTCTCACACGAAGCCACGTCCAGGGCAACAGGTTCGGGAACGCTCTGGAGCGATACGTTCTGGTCCTGACCCCGCCCGGCTCTCCCCCCAAAAGCGGTTGCGAAGCGTGCGGTGCCCTCGAAATCCCAAGAGGCCGCACCGCACCGTCCGTCATCGCAAGGACTTGGGACCTTGGAGGCCCCAGTCGCCCGAGGCATCCTTGGAGAACGAACCGAGCCCCCAAGCCGCGCGGTCAGCCCGGATGCCTACTGACTCAGCACACGGTGTGGCCACCGCACCGTTTGGGGACCCCCAAAAGTGCAGGCCCCTCCGCAACTTTGTATGTTGGGAGCCCGGGGGCAAGATGACCCAAGATCGAATCGGACAATGGAATCGGCCTTCGAGATGCGTCCAGCGGGCAGAAATCGGCAGGTAGATCGGACAACATCCAAAATCTGTGCCGGAGGCTCCCAGAGGCGCCCAAGAGGCCCAAGGAAGCCTCCAAGAGGCCTCCAAGAGCACCCTCAGAGGCCGCCCAGAGGCCGCCCAGAGGCGCCCAAGAGGTACCCGAGAGGCCGCCAAGAGGAACCCTAAGATACTTCCAGAAGCATACAAGAAACTCTGGCCCACAACCCAAGCACGGTGGCCTGGTGGACCGAAGGACACTGCATATTGCACTGAAGATTCGAAGACCTTTGACAGATTTATCTAGCGTGTCTTCTGTTCCAGACTGTGAGGTTCCACACGCTTTCCACATTTGATTTCACCTTGCGCATGCCACTGTAGTGGTCTTGGAAGGCGTTGTAGGACACACGCACCATTGGGAAGCGAACGGGGAGCTTGACAACAATATGTTTGTAGCATGTCCTCGGTGGTGTCTGATCACAAAACTGTTCTGCGACGAATGCTGCAAGCGATCCCCTTCCAGCTAGCGGCCAGTGATTAGTCTAGCCTCGTCATGTGTGCCATATTTGTCCACATCAGTTCCAACACTCCCACGCAGCAAAGTAAATGTGTATTTAAGTCCGTAGCGTTAGAGAATCACTTCCAAGCTCTTCATGCGCAATCATTGCTGAAAGGGGCATCGCCTGAACCACACGCTTCGTAAATGTATCAAGTGGCGTCTTGGGCTGGACCATCTGCATACTCGGGTGGGCGCTCGGTTGCGCCGAAACCATCTCAAAATCACAAATGCTATGCAACAAGAACTCGATTTCATCGTTAGCCACACTAGTTCTTTCTGGGGTGCTTCAGCGGCCCTCTAGAGCCAACAATCACTCCAGTACTCTCGAGTCGGTCGTGGCTCTTTCGGATGCTGTTGCACAGAAGTTAACATGAAAATTATATTCCATGTACATACCGTTGCGTGCTCTGGTGAATTGAATTTGTCTGCTCGATCTTCGTGGTACGTCTGGGGAAACGTCCAGTCACTCCGAATAGTTTCTCGAACATGCCTGCGTACTGCACAGTCCGACCATCCAGATAATTCTAGCGCTCGAGTACTGCCATCTTGCGTCAGTCACGACTTCACTTCGCGTTGCTGTCGCCTAAATATTGAAAAACGCTGCCTCCTCTGCTCCACCAATCCGTCGTTCATCGCTGAGGCTTCTCTGCAAGCAGGGCCTCTCCCGAAATAACTAGGGCGTGCAGGAGGAAGAGCGCGAGAAGGAACCTCGGGGAGGAGAGGGCGAGGACCAGGAGGTCGGGTGAGGGGGTATTCGAAGGACGAGGGGCACGAGGATGAAGAAAGGCGTAGTGACCCGAAGACCCAACGCTGCGAAAACATTATATAAACATCATAGAAAAAACACGGCCAGAAAGATCGACCCCATCCTTCTGCAACATTTGTTCGGGCCCGATCCATCTGTGAGGGTCCAAGGGCCCGAAACCGTGCGAAAACACCCGGTGCGAAAAAATGCAACGCCCGTATCTCATGAGGTGAGGTGGAGGGAGGGAGGCTATCGTCAAAATCCACAATAAGTATGCGCTGCTTCATCGAGGCTACCCTTGCATCCCTGCATCTTCGGCCCATCCTGAGCCAATGTTGACGTCCAGGGAACTCTACATGATCAATGGGACTTCCAAGGGTCTTGCATCTTTACCTTGGGAAGCTAAAGGGCACCGATGCCGCTACTCCCCTGACCTCTCTCGGGGCGCGTTCTGACCAGAATTTCGAGGCGACTCCAGCGGTGGCAACGAGGGCCTCCCAGGAGGCCCCAAAAAGCGAAAGCGAGGGAAGGGTAGCGGTACGGGTACCTTTTCCTCTTCTGACTACCGTGCGTCCTTCAGGGCTGGAGCTAAACGTTGTGTTCCGTTTTGTTGTCGCTATGTTGTTCGTCTTGCTCTACCTGCTTTCCCGTACCTACCTCCCAACACGAGACACAGAACACGGCCGAAGCCCAGCAAAACAGCATTTAGTTCCAGCCCTGGCGTCCATACTGTGGTTATTGTTGGCTGTGATGTCACGAGCTGGGCGGCGGGAGGCCGGCGGAGGAGGAGGGAGGAGGAGGAGGAGGAGGAGGAGGGAGGAGGAGGGGAGGAGCAAGAGGAGGAGGACAAGGAGGAGGGGGAGGGGAGAGGGAGGGGAGGAGGAAGGGAGGAGGGAGGAGGAGGAGGAGAGGAGCAAGAGGAGGAGGACAAGGAGGAGGGGGAGGAGGGAGGAGGAGGAGGAGGAGAAGGAGAGGAGGAGGAGGAGGAGGAGGAGGAGGAGGTGGAGAGGAGGAGGGGAGGGGGGAGGGAGGAGGAGGAGGGGAGGCAGGAGGAGGAGGAGGAGGAGGAGGAGGAGGAGGAGGCGGAGGAGGAGGGGCGGGGAGGAGGAGGAGGAGGAGGAGGAGGGGGGGAGGAGGAGGGAGGAGGAGGTGGAGGAGGGAGGAGGGAGGAGGAGGAGGAGGAGGAGGAAGGGAGGAGGAGGAGAGGAGGAGGAGGAGGAGGAGGAGGGAGGAGGAAGAAGAGGAGGAGGAGGAGGAGGAGAATTACCGCGCGTCCTTACTGTGGCTTGCGGCTGTGACGTCACGAGCTGGGCGGCGGGAGGCCACGCGGGGGCCCTGTCTTGCGCACCGGGCGCCTGCAGGGCGTGCGAGCGGGGGGGCTCCCGGCGGACCGCCCGCGGGGCCTCGGTGGTCAGACGCAGCAGCACCTCCGTCCGTGTCCCCTATGTGGCATCTCTTCGGTTCTTTTCCTCCTCCTCCTCCTTGCCTCCTTCCCTCCTTCCTTCCTTCCCTCCTTCCCTCCTTCCTCCCCACTCCCCCCCCCTCTCCTCCTCCCCCTCCCCCCTCCTCCTTCCCCTCCCCCTCCTCCCTCCTCCTCCTCCTCCTCCTCCTCCTCCTCCTCCTCCTCCTCCTCCAGATCCTGGCGCTGCCATCTCTTCACCGCGGGCGTGCTCGCCAAATCTTCGGGCCCCTCCCTCCACCTCACCTCATGAGGTCCTGGCGCTGCATTTTTTGTTCACCACGGGCGTGTTCCCTAAATCCTCGGGCCCCGGGGCCCTCTCACAGATCGATCGGGCTCGAGAAATGGAGCAGAAAGATGGGGTCCGGGGCTCCGGGCGTGACTTTTTGCGATGTTGCATTTGTTTTGCAACGTCGGATCTCGGGGTCTGTGCTGGTCTCAAGGGATGTATGCACACACACACACACACGTGTAGGCCATGCGAGTTGCAAGCGTGAAGCGGCAAGACTGCCCTGGCGTAATCACGCCCGCCGATGTCCACAACCTTAGTGTCTGCTCCCCGGCCTGTTGCCCTCACCACACGATTACCAGACGACTCAAAGACAACTCTATGACACTATATCGTGCGCTCATCGTGAGCTCTGGAGTCCCTTGATATTCGGATCGGTGAGTGTTGCTTCGCCATGCTACTTATATGTGACCTATTTGACCTATAACAAATTACCTGCGCCGTCCTACTCATCAGGGGTAAGCTACCTCCGTCCGCTGTACCAGTCGGATGAGGTGAAACAAAAACACCTTGCCGCGTAGAGACCTTGTACGCAGCCTTGCCCCCCCGTGGTGCGCAACGAGACTGGCCTGCTAACAGACACCCCGCTAAACCGATGTGGCTTGCCAGTCGCGTGCATACATTCACACACAGATGCAAATCAATGTACACACATGTCTATATATATATATATATATACAAGATTTTACCGGCTCGCTGCGCTTCGCCTTTAAAATCTTGGTCGCAAGGGCCCGTAGGGCTCATAGGGCTCATGGGGCTCATGGGGTGTCGGAAGGCTCATGGGGCTCAATGGGCTCGTAGGGCCCATGGGGCTCACGGGGCTGATGGGGCTCATGAGGCTCATACGGGTCGTAGGTGTCCAGTGGTTCATGGGGCGCGTAGGGCTCGGAGGGCTCGTAGGGCTCGCAGGGCCCGTGGGGGTCATAGGGCTTAGAGGGCGGACGGGGCTTGCAGGGCTCCTGGGGCGCGTAGGGCTCGCAGGGCTCGTAGGACTAATGGGTTCACGGGGCTGATAGGGGTCAGTGGGGTCTTGGGGCTCGTGGGGCTCATACTGGTCGTAGGGCTCGTGGGCTCCGTAGGGCTCATGGGGCTGATGGGGCTCGTGGGGGTCGCAGGGGTTGTACGGCTCGTAGGGCTCATAGGGGTCGTTTGGCTCGTGGGGCTCTTGGGTCTCTCGGGGCTCATGGACTCGGAGGGCCCATGGGGGTCGTGAGCTCATAGGGCTCCCAGGGCCTGTAGGGCTCATAGGGCTCAAGGGGCTCATGGTGCTCGGAGGGCTTATGGGGCTCGGAAGGCTCATGGGGCCCAATGGGTTCGTAGGGCCCATGGGGCTCACGGGGCTGATGGGGCTCATAAGGGTCGTATGGGTCAAAGGTCTCCTGGAGTTCATGGGGCGCGGAAATCTCAGAGGGCTTGCAGGGCGCGTAGGGCTCGTACGGCTCATGGGGTCACCGGGCTAATGGAGGATTCCTAATAGAGGCTATGGCGCATAGGGCTCGTAGGGCTCGTTGGGCTCGTAGGGCTCATGGGTTCACGGGGCTGATGGCCCTCAGAAGGGTCACGGGGCTCGTGGGCCTCATATTGGTCGTAGGGCGTGTGAGTCCGTAGGGCTCGCAGGGCTCATGGGGCGCGTGGGGCCCACAGGGCACGTACGGTCCACAGGGCTCGTAGAGCTCGTGGGGCTCTGGGGGCTCATAGGCTCGCAGGGCCCATCGGGGTCGTAGGGCTCATGGGGCTCCCGAGTGCCGTAGGGCTCATCAAGCTTATGGGGCTCGTCGTGCTGGGAGGGATTATGGGGGTCTCGGGGGGCGCATGGGGCTCAATGGATTCGTAGGGTGCGTGGGGCTCGTAAAGCTTGTAGGGGTCGTAGGGCTCATGGGGTTCATACGGCTCATGGGGTCTGATCCGCCTCCTCCTCCTCCTCCTCCTCAGTATCGTCTTGTTCCTCCTCCTTTGTTGTGTTTCGTGCCTTCTTGCTCGTACAGTCCCGCCGGCTTTTGGTGTGGCGCCGTTGGCCGGCGGAGCTCCATGACCGCAGGCCCGGGAGGGGGAGGATGGGGGTAGATGGGGAGAGGATTTGTGGAGAGAAGGGCTCATGGGGCTGGCGGGGCTCGTACGGCTCATGGGGTCACAGGGCTAATGGAGGATTCCTAATAGAGGCTACGGCGTTTGTAGGGCTCCTATGGCGCATAGGGCTCGTAAGGCTCGTAGGGCTCGTAGGGTTCATGGGTTCACGGGGCGGATGGCCCTCAGAAGGGTCATGGGGCTCGTGGGCCTCATATTGGTCGTAGGGCGGGTGGGCCCGTAGGGCTCGTAAGGCTCATGGGGCGCGTGGGGCCCAGAGGGCCCGTACGGCCCGTAGGGCTCATAGGGCTCGTAGGGCTCGTGGGGCTCTGGGGGCTCATCGACTTGTAGGGCCCATGGGAGTCGTAGGGCTCGAGGGCCCCAAGTGCCGTAGGGCTCATTGGGCTCATGGGGCTCATGGTGCTCGGGGGGATTATGGGGGTCTGGGGAAGCTCATGGGGCTGAATGGATTGGTAGGGCGCGCGGGGCTCGTAGGGCTCGTAGGGCTCGTAGGGCTCATGGGTTTCATGCGGCTCATGGGGTTTGATCCGCGTCCTCTTCCTCCTCGTCCTCCTCCTCCTCCTCATTATATTATTGTTCCTCCTCCTCTGTTGTCTTTCGTGCCTTCCTGCTCGTACCCTTCCGCCGGCCTCTCGCGCGGCGCCGCGGGCTGGCAGAGCTCAATGACTGCAGGCCCGTGAGGGGAAGGAGCGGAAGACGAGGAGGAGGAGGATGAGGGTAGAGGGGGAGAGGGTTTTTGGAGAGAGTGGCAGAGAGGAAGAGCAGTTGAGGAAGCTACTCAGGGAGCTCCAACGGGACGTCGTGGTCGATGTGAGGCCGAGGCGCCCGAGGGCGCAAACAGAAGGCCATGCTGAGGTCGGCCAGCGTGAGCGGCGGGGCCTCGCCGAGCATGGAGTTGACGTAGGCGATCGCGTGGACGGCGTCGTCGTAGCCGACGATGCCGACCTCGGCGGCGCCGTCGGAAGTCCCTGGGAGGAGCTCGGTGATCACGTCCCAGTCCGGCTTGTCCCACGTGCAGGCGTCGTCGCGGCGGACCGCGTGAAGAAAGATCTGTCGGACCGTGTGTCCCCGCAGGTACTTGCACCCGGCGTGGAGGTGCATAAGCTTCGTCTTCCGCGACTCCAGCCGCGCGTGGAGGACACTTGGGCGCCATTCGGCAGGCGGCGTCGTGGTGAAGTGGTCTACGAACTGGCGAAGGGCCGCCATGCTGGCGTCGTCGTTCACGAGTTCCTGGAGCACGGCCAACCCGCCGACGGGGCGGCGGGTGTCGAACCGCGACTCTCCGGGCTTGAAGCGCTCAGTCAAATGGTGGACGACGTCTATGGCGTTTTGCACGGTGAACGTGGCGGCGTGGGAGGATACCCACTTTGCAAAGGCGAGCACCACGCGGCGCCGAGGCGCCACGTGCATGAGAGTCAACCAACCGAAAATGTCTTCGTCGCGGTCCAACGCAGAAGTCAACACGGACTCTGCGTAAAGAAGCGTCTTCACGTCAGCTCGCTCGGCGATCCTGGACCAAACTGGAGAAGCAGACGCGGCGTCCGCAGATAGACACGTTGCGAAGTCGACGAAGGCAGCGGGAGGCTCCCAGGAAGCCTGTTCGTCTGCGAGGTCGTTGTGGTTGTGGTCTGCTTTGGGCGCTTCGTCTGGAGCCGGATCTGGTGGAGGTACCACCGCGTCTGCAAGGGCAGGAGCTGCGGGGGGAGCTTCGTCTCCGGCGGCCTCGGTGTCGAGCAGCGCCTGCAGCTCGGCGACCTCCGCCCGCAGGCGGTGGAGCTCCGCTAAGGCGAAGGACGGGCCCGCGGGGGCCTCGCCCGCAGCCGGGGGCGTCCACCGCGGGACGAGTCGAGCGAGGAGCGTGGCGCGATTGCCGCGCACAGACAGTCCGCGTCTGCCGCATAAGGCGGACAGCCCGGCCCATGACGCTGTAAAAATCGAGTCGTCAAATGGGACATCTGGAGGAGGGCCGGTGGATCGGTGTTGCCGCTTTGCCATGGCGGGGAGAGCCGAAGCGGCCCAAGCGGGACCGAAGAGTCCTGAAGCCAAAATGGAAACGGACAGAGGTTGCAGGAAGGTGGAGTGGAGAGAAGGAGCGAGAGGCAGGAAGGGATGCAGAAGGCAGGGGAGGGGGGGAAAGGAAGAGGGAGAGAGACGCAGGAATGAACGATTGTTGTTAGTGGGCCGCTGCTGCCGTGGACGTCCAGCAGCGGGTCAGGACGGGTCTCCGATGCCAGATGAACTTGGGACGGGTGGTCTGAAAACGGTCTGAAGAGGTAGAGTCGTGAAGTACTTGACCGTCGAAACTGGATATGAGAGTCATGTCTCCTGTCTTGCCTTTCCTGTCTCATTCCTCCTCCCGCTTGGTCTCGGTGCATGTAACCGGAAAGAAAAGAGTATGGCATCTCGGGGCCTTCGTGGGGCTCCCTTTGGGGCTCTTTTGGGTCGTCTGGCGGCCTTCCTGGGCCGTCCCGGGACCCTTTTGGGCCGTCCTGGGGGGCTTAAGCCGTCTTGGGGCTCTCTTGGGCCCTCTTGAGGGCTTCCTGCGGCCTTCTTTGGGGCCCTCTTGGAAGCCTTTTGGGGTCCTTTGGGGCCTTCTTGGGGCTCTCTTGGGTCGTGTTGGAGCTCTTTGAGACCGTCTTGAGCCCTTTTGGGGGCTTCTTGGGTCATCCTGGGGCGATCTTGGGGGCTTCTTGGGCCGTCTTGGACGCTGTGAAGGCCAAAGAAGCGAATACGATAAAAATGTACGTTTTCCTATAGGAATGAAACGATTTTTGCGTCTTGGGGGTCTCACTGGGGGCTTCCTGGAGCGTCTTGGGAGCCTCTTGGGTCGTCTTGAAACCACCTTGAGGCCTTTCTGAGCGCTCATGGGCCGTCTCGGAGCTTTGCGGGTTCGTCCAGGAAGCGATCCTGGGCCCGCTCGGGCGGTGTAGGATGGCCGGGAGGGGTGCCCGAAACAGGAAAATCGAATTTCCCGTCGGTGGGAGCGCCCAGGGCCGAATTTATGTACGGGGGGGGGGGGGGGGGTCAGGGGGGGTTTTCCGATATAATAATATTCGAAGAGGAATATATTGGAGTGGTGAGCGTTCCACATTATGCACTCACACTTCACAAGGTGGTTGAGACATGGCCGAGCATGTGCGTGGGGTGGTACACATATGCAATGTAAACTCACGGGGTGCTACAACGCTGATGGTGTAATTGTTGCGGGACGGCTGGACGCAACAAATGCTCCCCCGACGGCTGACGCTTGTAATCCGCAACAGCTCATGTTTACACACAAGGCTGATACGTATACGGGTATGAACATATATATATATATGTCATGAAAAGGAAAAGGAGGAAAGACGGCGACGACGAGGAGCAGGACAATAACAAACATGATGAAACCAGGAGGACGAGAAGGATACACTGAAGGGGAGAAGGGCAGGAGGCGTAATAGTCATGAATAGAAACTTGTCGACGGTGCCGGCAACGAGGAAGGAGAAGAGGGTGACAGGGCAGGAAAAGGAGCAATAGAGGGGGGGAAGGACGAGGAGGCTCGAAATATGACGAGGATGAGAAGGAGACAGGTGGAGAAAGACCAGGAAGGTCTGCCTGATGTTGTTTGTGCTCTCTTTCTCTACACCGACATAGGTTTCGACATAGGTTTCAACCTGTACACACTATGTTGATAGGGAGGGGAACACACATGCGTATAACCCGTATAATTGTTAGCAGGTATATCTAGATCATGGAGGCGTATGATTATAGAGATAATATATATATATGTTTATCTATGCGTGTGCACACACTCACCTATGCAACCGAAGCTACGACCACGACATGAATCACCCAAGACATCGGGGCCAGCTCACCATAATGTTTCCAAACAAACCTGGCCATTGTTTGTTCACGCTGGAGGGGCAAGCGTGCCCACGAAACTGGGCCAGTGTTCCAGCAAGTGAATCAAGAAACCCTGGTCCAACTTTTCGGCAGGAGGCTTCTGAAGCAAATGCTCGATCGTAGATGTCGAGGGAGAAGGGGGACGTGTGTATGTATGGACAGATGGAGGGGAATATGAACGCTGGCAATAAAATTAGCATGACGACATGCGACACGACGATGAGCAAGACGACGAGCAGGAGGAAGAAGGGATGAGGCGGCGGATAAGGAAGAATATGGGAGTCGAGAAGAGAAACGAGGGAATACAGATGATGGGGATGATGTTCTTGGGGACGGACCTGCAGCCAGAGGAAGGATGAGGATGAGGATGAGGAGAAGGAGGAGAACAGGAGGAACGACATTGATGCTGTCGGTCATAGGGGAGGAGGGAGAGGAGGAGGGATCAGGACGAGGAACCAGAGGATGGGGGGGAAATGACAACGATCACTCGACAAGACAAGACGAATCAGGGGCCATGGGTCGGGAGGAGAGTGAGGAAGAGGAAGAGGAAGAAACTGAGGAGGAGGAGGAGGAGGCATCCTGAGTAAGGCGGGGGGGGGAGGACGTGGAGAAGAGAGGAGGAACAATAGGAGGGGGGAGGATCAGGTGGAAGTTGCGGACGAAGAGGAACCTTCTTACGAGTAGGGAGAGGGAAAGGTATGTGTACGAGGGAGAGAGAGGGGGTCGATGGAGGAGGGGGGTGAGGACGCTTGGAGGTTTGGAAGGGACACATATGGTGCCAGGTAGACGGATGGTGGAGGGGGGTGGGAGTGAGGTGGTGGAGGAGGAGGGTGGAAGGAGGAGGTGGGGGAGGGTGTTGGACAGGAGGAGGAGGGAGGAGAGGGGGGCCCCCCCCCGGAGTCATGCGCCGCAGCACCTCTCGGCGGGCCCGCCCCGTGCGTTGGCCGTCCCAGAGGCTTGTCGACGTTGAGGACTGCACCTGACGAGGGGCCCCTCTGCTGCAGTCTTCTGTGGAACTTTGCCCCCACGTAATGCGTGGTTTCGGGCCTCCGACGGCGACTCGTGCGAAGACCAGCCCGCCTACTCACTACCCGCCACCACCCCGCAATAAACCCCTCACCTACCCACTCATCTTCTCCATATATCTTTCGCCTAGCCCTCTCCTAATCCTGCACGCACTACCGACGTAGCTCCCCTACTCCCCCACAACCCCCTCCCCTCCTCTTTACTCCTCCTTTCGCCACATCCTTTTATCTCTACATCCGACGCCACTCCAATTCATCTGCCATCCTCACATTCCTACTACTCCTCCCCCCCTTCCGACCTCCTCCTAAGTCCTCCCCCCGCCCACCTCTTTCCATCCCCCTCCTCCCCCCCTCTCTTTCCCTCCCCCCTACCCACTCCCCCTTCCCCAATCCTCCCTCCTCCTCCTCCTCCTCCTCCTCCTCCTTCTCCTCTTCCTCCTCCTCCTCCTCCTCCTCCACCTCCTCCTCCTCCTTCTCCTCCCCCTCCTTGCCCTGCGCAAGACATTGCGCACCAGAGAATCTCCGCTGCACAACAAAACGAGTAGCCCAGCTCCTGGGAAGAACCTCCAAGATTCCGAGCAACTTGCCGCCGCTGGACGCCTGTAAAGAGCCTCTCTCGAACCTTGCCCAATTCTTTCGTGCCTAGTCTGGCAGGTGGCCAGTGCAGGGCACCGCGAGCTTCACAAGGCCCCCCTCCTCCTCCTCCACCTCCTCCTCCTCCTCCTCCTCATCATCATCATCATCATCATCATCACCATCACCATCATCGTCATCATCATCAGCATCATCATCATCATCATCATCATCATCATCATCATCATCATCAGCATCAGCATCGTCGTCGTCATTGTCATCGTCATCGTTGGCATCATCTCCATCATCATCATGAATCAATCTCTTCATCATCATCATCATCATCATCATCATCATCATCATCATCTCATCCATCATCATCATCATAATCATCATCATCATCATCGTCATCGCCAGCATCTCCATCATCATCATCATCATCATCATCAGCATCATCATCCTCATCCTCATCCTCATCCTCATCCTCATCCTCATCAGCATCGCATCGCATCAGCAGCGTCATCATCAGCAGCATCGTCATCATCATTATCATCAGCATCATCTGCAGGCGCTCATCATCATCATCATCATCATCATCAGCATCATCAGCATCATCATCATCAGCATCATCATCGTCGCCATCAGCAACAGCATCATCATCAGTTGCATCATCATCAGAAGCAGCCGCATCATCATCGTCATCATCATCATCATCATCATCAGCAGCAGCAGCAGCATCCTCATCAGCATCGACAGTAGCATCATCATCACAACCATCATAGTCATCAACATGCCCATGCTCCGCATCATCATCATCATCATCATCATCATCATCAGCAGCAGCAGCAGCAGCATCGTCATTCTCAGCATCATCACCTTCACCATCATCATCATCAGCAACATCATCATCCTCACCAGCACCATCGTCATGACCATGAACATCACCGGCATCATCGTCATCACCATCATCAGCATCAGCACCATCGTCATCATCAGCATCATCATCACGACAATCATCGCTACCATCATCATCAGCAGCAGCATCATCACGCTCAGCATCACCATCACCATCACCATCATCATCAGCACCTGCATCAGCATCATAATCAGCAGCATCATCATCAGCAGCAGCATCAACATCATCATCAACAACATCATCATGCTCAGCATCACCATCACCATGACCGTCAGCATCAGCATCATCATGATCATCATCATCATCGTCATTATCAGCATCTTCATCAGCATCACCATCATCATCATCACCACCAGCATCACCATCATCATCAGCATCATCAGCATCATCATTATCATCAGCATCATCATCATCCTCAGCATCACCATTCCCTAGCATTAATAGTGTTAGTATCATCGTTGTTATTAGCATGTGTATTCTTATCATTCGTATTAGTACTCGCATGTATAATATATCATCCCTATCCCTTCGTTCTCCTTCCTCCTTCTCCTCATGCTGCTCCTCCGCCTCCTTCTCCCTCCTCCGTCCTCCCCCCCTCATACTGCGCCTCCGCCGAACCGAGAAATCCGCGCGGACTTCCGAGTGACTCTGCTCGTGCAGCTTTCTATTGCCCCTCGGTCGCAACAGCAGCAACAGCAGCAGCAGGACAGCAGGCTGCGGCAGATTCGCGCCGTGACGACGTCCGCGCTGGTCTCTGTCTCTGTGTGGATCGTTCAGCCCTGACCTGGGCAAGTCAAAGGGTCGGGAGCGGCCAAGAGGGGGATGTCCAAGAGGGTGGATGCAAATCATGACCGGCGGCATGTGCGCGGCCCAGCGGGGGGGCCAGGGACGTAATGGAATGAGAAGAGGCGCCATGAAATCTGAGGAAATATCATGGCCCCCGCCATGATATCCATCCCCCCCTAGTAATCACCCCTTTGCCGCTCCCGAAAAGGTATCGATACCGCTACTCCCCGGACCTCTCCCGGGGTGCGCTCTCGCCAGGACGTCTAAGCGGCTCCCGCCGTGGCGAGGAGGGCCTGCCCCGCCAGGAGGCCCACAGAGGGGAAGACAAGGGAAGGGCAGCGGTACACGTCGGTCGGAAAAGTAGGTAAAAACATGAAGTAGGAAGGCGGATGAAGTTGATTGGGTCCAGGCCCCTCAGGGAATAACAAAACACAGCAAAAGCGTGTCGATCCTTGAAATAGGAAGGCGCTTGAAGTGGATTGGGATCTGGAAATCCAAAAATACCTACTTTCAACGATCGGCGTGTG
Organism: Prorocentrum cordatum; assembly: GCA_963575745.1. NCBI lineage: Eukaryota > Dinophyceae > Prorocentrales > Prorocentraceae > Prorocentrum > Prorocentrum cordatum. Next base: position 30,826 of record CAUYUJ010006303.1, on the reverse strand, counting down.
TGGGTACTGTTCTCCTCCTCTCTGATGAACGATCGCGGACGTCAGACAGCGCGGGTCGCCCGCGCTGGGGTCGAAGCCGCGCCAGCGCGGGGCAGGCCGCCGCAGTTTCTCTGTCCTTCCTTCCTTAGCAGCAGCAGCAGCAGCAGCAGCAGCAGCAACAGCGGCAAGGAAGAGAAGAGCGTCCCAGGAAGCCCAGAGAGGCCCGTGAACCTCGAGCCTTGCAGTGGAAGAGAAAACAGCATACACATAAACTTTCGGAGGTCCGCGCGGATTTCTGGGACCGGCGATGGACCCCTCACTGTCGCGCGGAGCGCGCCGGGGGCGGCGAAGGATGCGCCGCCAGGGGGGCGAGTGCCCGACTCAAGAGATCCACGCGGAACTCCGAACATTCATGCCTATGCAGTGTTTTCTTCTTCCAGCGTCGTCGTCGTCGCCGTCGCCGTCGCCGCCGTGTCGATCAATCGATCCATCGAGCCTCGATGCTTCGATCCTCGATCTCTCGACTCTCGAGCCGAGAGCCTTGAGCCGAGAGCCCTCGATCCTCCAGCCTCGATCCCCGGGTCTGCGAGCCTCGATCCCTCGAGCCGAGAGCCTCGATCCTCAGGCCTTCTAGCAGAAGGCTTCGACGGTCGGGAACCTCTGCTCAGCGTGTCGCCACGGCGGCCCTGGCGACACGCTGTGCCCTGCAAGCGGATAGCGTGTCGCTCCGCTCCGCGGAGCGGGAGGCTCGGAAGAGGCTCGGGACGCTGGAGCCTGGGGACTGGGAAATGGACAGCGCGTCGCGCCGAAGCGTGGTGGGCCAGAACCGGCGGAGTGACACACTACTCAAGCATTCCCGACCCGATCCTCGAGCCTCAAGCCGAATATCTCGATCATCGAGCCTCTCTCGGGGGCGCGCAAACATGGATTCGCGATCCATGAATTTGGCGGGCGGTCGCCAAATCCATGGATCGGGGGAGGTGCCCTCCCCAAAATGCGGCCGGTGCCGCCTCGTTCAGCGGCAGAAATTCGCGATTCCCATGGAAACGGGACCCGTCGCTAATCCACGCCCCCTTAATCCATGTTCGCGATCGCCTGACTCGCTCGATCCCCCGATCTTCGAGCCCTCGATCCCCCCCAGGCCTTCGATCCCCCCGAGCCACCATCCTCGAGCCTCGATCCCTCGTGCCCCAGACGTTGCGAGAAAAATGCAAGATCGAGAAATACTACAACCAGAGCCCTCGACCCCATCTCTCTGTGCGCCCTTTTTCCAAGTCGGACCGACGCGCGAGGGTCACGGAGCCCGAGAGCAGGCGAAAGCGCCTGTTAAAACGCACACGCAGCGCCAGAGTCTCGAAGGCTCGATCCTCGAGCCTCGCTCGATCCAACGATCCCCCGATCCCTCTGTTCCCCGTGGTCCTCGATCCTTCGAGCCCTCGATCCCTCGAGCCTCGAGCCCGCGAGCCCTCGAGCCCTCGATGCCGCGACCCCTCGAGCCGAAGCGCCTCGATGCCTCGATGCCGAGGAGCCTCGAGGCCTCCTCGGCCCCTCGCTGCCTCGACGCCCCGCCTCCCCGCCGCGGCGGGGCCCCCGCCGGGGGGGCCTGCGTCGCGCGCGGCATGAGCGCGGGCAGCAGGGGCAGCGACAGCAGGGGGAGCAGGGCGGCCAGGGCCTGCGCCTGCGGCGGCACTGCACGCCGCCGAGGGGGGGGGAGCGCGAGAGAGAGAGAGAGAGAGAGAGAGACAGAGAGAGAGAGAGCTCCTCCTCCTCCTCCTCCTCCTCCTCCTCCTCCTCCTCCTCCTCCTCCTCCTCCTCCTCCTCCTCCTCCTCCTCCTCCTCCTCCTCCTCCTCCTCCCTCAAGATACCTTCTGACGTACCTCCAAAAGGCCTGACCGTGGCAAGACGGTTCCAAGTGCTCTCGGAGCCCCCTCATGACCCCCCCAAGGCCAACATCCTTCAAACACCCAGGGTAAGGACGCAGTGGAAGCCCAAACACGCCAAACATATCAGTTTTCCAATAGGAAATCGACGATTTTTGCTAATTTGGGGCTCTATTGGGGTGCCTCTTGAGGCGTTTTCGGGGCCTCTTTTTGTGTTTTTTCGGAACTCCTGGGGGTCTCTTGGGCCAAAAGGCGCAAACTTCCAGTTCCTCGTCCCGTCTTGGGCGCCGCCTTGGGGCGTTCTTGGTGGTGGGCGGGGGCTCGAAATGTCAGTTCGTGTTCCCCATCTGGGGCTCCTCTTGGAGTGTTCTGGGAGCTCTTTTGGGCCGTCTTGGAAGCTTCCTGGGCCGTCTTGGGGCCCTCTTGGGCTGTCTCGGTGGTCTATTGGGGGCCTCTGGGCTCGTCTTGAGGCGATCTTTCGGGCCTCTTGGGCCGCCTTGGAGCGTCTGGAAGCCGAACTGGGGAGAACGCCAAAACCCTTCAAAACCCGCTAAGAATCAGTGACAATTTCCTATTGGGCCTCTCCTGGAGTGCTGTCGGAGACCTGCTGGGACGCTTTGGCAGCTTTTTGACCGTCTTGGAGTGCTCCCTGGTCGCTTCGGACCTCTCTTGGGCTGTCCTGAGGGCGTCCTGGACCATTTTAGAAGGTCCTGGGAGCGTCCTGGCGTCTCCGGCGGCCGGCGGGGGGGGTGACCACAGCCACTGGGCAAAGTGAGGCCCCCCCTTGGTCCAGGACCCCCTCCCCATTTTTACTTAACAGCGAAGACTGATAGGTTTCTAGTAGGGTCAAAAGAGAGCATCATGACGCCCCAGGGGGGTCTGGGCGGGATCCGGGGGAGGATGCCGGGGACTCCTTTTTTAGCCAACAGTAACGCACTTCGTGGTCTTCGAGTTCCCAGAACTCCATTCCTGGGCATGATTTTGAATGCCCGGAGCCAACTGTAGGCCACTTCGTGTTCTTCGATTTCCCAGAACTTCATTCCCGGGCCACATTTTGACTGCCCGGAGCCAACTAGGCCACTTCGTGCTCTTCAAGTTCCCAGAACTCCATTCCTGGGCATGATTTTGAATGCCCGGAGCCAACTGTAGGCCACTTCGTGTTCTTCTAGTTTCCAGAACTCCATTCCTGGGCATGATTTTGAATGCCCGGAGCCAACTGTAGGCCACTGTGTTCTTCGAGCTCCCAGAACTCATTTCCCGGGCCACATTTTGAATGCTGAGGCAGGCTGATGCTGAGGCTGAGGCAGGCTGAGGCTGAGGCAGGCTGAGGCTGAGGCCGAGGCTGAAGGCAGACTGAGGCTCAGGCTGAAGCAGGCTGAGGCTGAGGCTGAGGCAGGCTGAGGCTGAGGCTGAGGCAGGCTGATGCTGAGGCAGGCTGAGGCTGAGGCTGAGGCTGATGCAGGCTGAGGCTGAGGCAGACTGAGGCTGAGGCCGAGGGTGAAGGCAAGGGCAAAAAAGGGGGGGGTGGGGGAAAAACTTGAGGCTTGAGCTGAAGCAGGGCTGAGGCTGAGGCTGAAATGATGCAGGCTGAGGCGAGGCTGAGGGCTAGGCTGAGGCTGAGGCAGGCTGAGGCTTGCGGCTGAGGGCTGATGCAGCTGAGGCTGAGGCAGGCGGGTGCTGAGGGCCGAGGCTGAAGGCAGACTGAGCTGAGGCTGAGGCAGGATGAGCTAGGCTGAGGCTGAGGCAGGCTGAGGCGGAGGATGAGGCAGGCTGAGGCCACTCATGGGGCTGAGGAAGGTCAGCAACCTGAGGCTGAGGCTGAGCCGAGGCCGAGCTCTGAAGGCGGATTGAGGCTGAGGCTGAAGCAGGCTGAGGCTGAGGCTGAAGGCAGGCTGAGGCTGAGGCTGAGGCCGAGGCTGCGCTGAGGGCAGGCTGAGTCTGAGGCTGAGGCTGAGGCAGGCTGAGGCTGAGGCTGACGCAGGCTGAGGCCGAGGCAGGCTGAAGTTGAGGCTGAGGCAGGCTGAGGCTGAGGCAGGCTGAGGCTGAGGCTGAGGCAGGCTGAGGCTGAGGCTGAGGCTGAGGCTGATGCAGGCTGAGGCTGAGAGGCTGACGCTGAGGCTGAGACAGGCTGAGGCTGAGGCTGAGGCTGAGGCAGGCTCAGGAGGCTGAGGCAGGCTGAGGCTGATGCAGGCTGCTACTGAGGCTGAGGCATGCTGAGGCTGAGGCTGATGCCGAGGCAGGCTGAGGCTGAGAGGCTGACGCTGAGACTGAGGCAGGTGAGGCTGAGGCTGAGGCATGCTGAGGCTGAGGCTGAAGCAGGCTGAGGCGAGCTGAGGCAGGCTGAGGCGAGGCTGAGGCAGGCTGATGCTGGAGGCAGACTGCGGCTGAGGCTGAGGCTGATGCAGGATGAGGCTGACGCAGGCTGAGGCTGAGGCCGAGGCTGAAGCAAGCAGACTGAGGCTGAGGCTGAAGCAGGCTGAGGCTGAGGCAGAGGGCAGGCTGAGGCTGAGGATGAGGCAGGGCTGGGCTGAGGCAGGCTGAGGCAGAGGCTGAGGCTGATGCTGGGTGAGGCTGAGGCAGGCTGAGGATGAGGCCGAGGCTGAAGGCAGACTGATGCTGAGGCTGAAGCAGGCTGAGGCTGAGGCTGAGGCAGGCTGAGGCTGAGGCAGGCTGAGGCTGAGGCTGAGGCAGGCTGACGCTGAGGCTGTGACTGCGACTGCCGTTGCCACTGCGACTGTCATCGCGAACGCGACTACGACTGCGAGAACAGCAGATTTCTACAACTGGATTATCATCTGAATCTTAAGGGGAATGCTTCCAGATATGCTCCTACACATCACTGTTAGGTTGCTTTGCCGGGATAATTATATATATATATATATATATATGTACACACCTATTTTTATATATATATATATATATATACATATATATAGACATACGTAAAACATGTAGGATTGTGTACACAGGAGAAGGACAATCTATAGAAACATACGTACGTCGTCCAAGGCGCCTCGGAAGGCGCAGAATACTCCTCCAAGGCGCAGAATCAGGTTCCCGGACCGCCTTCCGGGAACATGATGGGGACGACCTCCTGAGGGCCTCCAGTGGGCCTCTTGGGGGCCTCTCGGAGGCCTGTTGGGCTCTCCTGGAGGCGTCTTGGGGCGCGCTCAGGGCCATTTTTGGACATCTTGGGGGCCTCTGGGGGCCTCCGGGGAGGCTCTTGGGGGCCTCTTTGGGGCCTCTTGGGGCCTCGCAGGGCCCTCTTGGGGCCCGCTGGGCTCACTTAGGCAGTCTTGAAGCCCTGTCGGGGCTCTCCTGGAACCGTCTTGGGCGGCTCCTGGGCCATCTTGGGGCTCTCCTGGGCCGTCTTCGGACGCTTTTGGGGGTCTCTTGGGCCGTCTTGGGGCGGTCTTGGGGGCCTCTTCGGCCGTCTTGGAGCGGTTTTGGGAGACTCTTGGACGGTCTTGGAGCGTGGGAACTTCGAAAAAGCGAGAAGGCCAAAAACATAGAAACAGAAATAATAAAAATCAGCGATTTTGGCTTGTCGGCGCTCTCTTGGGAGGCCTCTTGGGATGCCTTCGGGGCCTCATGGAGCTCTCTTGGAACGTCTTCGGGCCTTCCTGGTCATTCCTGAGGCTATCTATGCGCGTCTTGGAGCGCTCGCGGGCCGTCTTGGGCGGTCTCGAACTGTTCCGGGCGGTCCCAGGGGCCCTCCGGGACGCTTCGGACGCTCCCAGGGGCGCCCTGCACCCCCCATGGAGATTAATGGCAGCGCCCCGGGCCGCCACCGGGCCCTACTCCGATATATATATATATATATATACACACACACACACACACACAGCAGTCCTTCTCTTCCCTGTACGGGCCCGCAAGATCTTCCGCCCCAGTGCGCGTCCGGTTTCCACACGCAAGGTTGGGCCGAACTGGTTTTCAGATGTTTGTTGACAATCCGATTGCTTTCACTGCTTCAAAAAAATGGTGCTGTCGCTGCAGCGTGAGCCTCATTTTCGGATCGGCGATGTGCTCCCGTCGTTCACAATGGCGCTACCGCCCCAGCGTGGGCCACTTCTCTGGATCCCACGGGTCTCGCAGGTCTCACAGGTCTCGCAGATCCCAGAGGTCCCACAGGACCCACGGGTCCCACAGGACCCACACGTGTCGAAGGTCATCCCGCAGGTCCATCAGGCACCACCAGTCTGACAGGTTCCACAGGTCCCACAGGTGTCGCACGTCTCGCCTGCCCCACAGAGGTCCCACAGGTCCGACAGGTCCCGCAGGTCCTCCCAGGGCTGTCGCACGTCTCGCAGGTCCCAAAGAGGTCCCCCAGACCCCACAGGTCCCGTCCGCATCAGCGCAATGGTAAGGGATGGGAGGGAGGGACGGATAGGATGTGGGAGGGAGGGAGGGAGGGATAGGATGGGAGGGAGGGAGGGATAGGTTTGTCAGATGTGGCGCGGCTGGCTTCTCCTCTCTCCCCTGTCCTCTGTCCTCTCTCCTCCCTCCGCCCGGCTGCGGCGGGACTGCACGCCACTGAGGCCCGACGCGTCCGCACCCCAAAGGGCGGGGGGCATCGGAGAGAACCTCTTTGTCACCCGTGCAGGAGAGGAGGAGGAGGAGGAGGAGGAAGAGGAGCAGGAGTCGGAGTCGGAGTCGGAGTCGGAGTAGGAGTCGGAGTAGGAGTAGGAGTAGGAGTCAAGCTAGCCAGCTCGAGCGAGTCAAGCATGGCATGCCCAGTCCCACCCGCCCTCCCACAACATAAGAAGCACAGCTGGCACAATTGGGGGCCGAAGTCACACCGGCCAGCCGGTTTGGTACAGCTGATGCGGCCGCGATGGCGGTTGCCGACGGGAACTGGCGAGCGCGTGTTGAATGCCGCGCACGCATTGCCAGACGAGTCGAGAATGGCCCGGTACACCGCAGGAAGCCAGAGGTGGCCGGAGGAAGCCCGACGGTCTGACAGGACACCCCAAAGCATTTTTGTGAAAAAAGCATTGGGTTTTTGATGTTTTTATGTTGAAATGCTTGCAAACACACGGTGTTCGGTAGGATTCTGACATGAACGCGCGAGTGTGCTCTTTGTAGTATTTTTTGCGCAGGATTCGCGGCCTGGGTGCATGACAGAGCATCGCGAGTGCACCGCGCGATGACGTGAAATCGCTGGATTTGACCGAATTCTTAAGATTCCTATGGTTTTCCTATGATTTCAGCAAGAGAGCCCGGGCGGGAAATTTGTACAATTTTTGTGAAAAAGCATTGGGTTTTTGATGTTTTTATGTTGAAATGCTTGCAAACACACGGTGTTCGGTAGGATTCTGACATGAACGCGCGCGTGTGCTCTTTGTGGTATTTTTGCAATGGATTAGAGTAGGAGGAGGGGTAGGAGTGAGGAGGAGGAGGAGGAGGAGGAGGAGGAGGAGGAGGAGGAGGAGGAGAGAAGGGAGGAGGAGGAGGAGGAGGAGGAGGAGGAGTAGGAGGAGGAGGGGGGGGGGCGGGAGCAGGAACACTGGCCGGATGAGAACCTTTCCTGGAGGAGGGAGCGGGGGGGGCGCGCGCCGCCCCCCCCCCCCCCACCCAGCACCATCCTCGCGGACGCCTGCTACAGCTGCGGCACGGCTGCTCAGGCCACTGCCAGTGCGTCGGGGCCGTCAAAGGGGATTTGGGAGCGGGAAGGGGGGAGGCGGCCCGTCTATCTCCAGCTCTCGTTGCCCGACTTTTTGCTCGTGCTGCGCTCTGCCGCGCCGTGCCACCGCTGCTTGCCGCACCCGCTTCTCTGAAGGCAGCCTTTTTTGGTGTGCGAAATCTTGATGTGGTTCATGACGCCACGCACGCCGTGCAAAATCTGGCGAAGTCCAGAGGAGGAGCAGGAGGAGGAGGAGGAGGAGGAGGAGGAGGAGGAGGAGGAGGAGGAGGGAGGAGGAGGATGAAGAAGAGGAGGAGGAGGATGAAGAAGAGGAGGAGGAGGAGGAGGAGGAGGGGAAGAGGGAGGAGGAGGATGAAGAAGAGGAGGAGGAGGGGGAGGAGGAGGGAGGAGAAGGATGAGGAAGAACGATGAGCGGGCCTTCCACAGGCCGTCGAACTGGTGAGCCTCCAGCGGCAGGCCGGTGGGACGCACGCGGAGGGCATGCAGGACGAAGCCCCCGAAGTAGAAGCTCAACACCATCCTGAGGGCGAGCGGCACGGGTGGGGGGAGGGGGGCTGGGCGCCTCCCAGAGGAGGTAGGCGCAAGTGCGATCAAGCAGGTCTTCTTCAGAGCGAAAGTCTCAGGGAGAGTGTGCTGTCGAGGGCCAGCCACCGAGGGGGGGGGGGTGTAACGGTCCAGCTGTGGCACTGCTGCTGACTGGCATTCGGCATTCTGCTGCATTCTCCCTGCATGTTCCTCCTCCTCCTTCCTCCTCCTCCTCCACCCTCCCTCCTTCCCTCCCTGCCTCCTGCTTCCTCTGCTCGTCCTCCTCCACCTTTTCCCCAAACCTTTTTCCTTATAAATGACTCCTCCCCGTTGCGCCCCGAGTCGTGTCCGTAGGGCGGGCCAGACGCTTCGCTGATACTTCTTAACCATTTATGATTTTGAATCTAGAATTCGCAACAAGTTCACGGATGGAGGGCGGGCCGTTTTCACAACGTGGCTCTCCGCGCACATTCGTCTTGAAAGTTTGCAAGACTTCCACGGATGGAGGGCGAGTGGTTTTCAAAGTGTGGCTCTCGCGTCAGCACCGCGCGCACTCGTCTCCACAATTCGCAGACACTTCACGGAGGGAGGACTGCTCCTTGTCAACATGTGGCCTTCGCCTCAGCGCCGCGCGAATCCGTCTTACAGCATCTGCAAGAGCTTCGCGGATGGAGGCCGGCCTCTTCTCAGCATGTGGCGCTCGCTTAGCGCCGCGCACATTCGTCCCCAAAAAATCCCCAAAGCTTCACGGATGGGGGCGGGCGGTTCTCAAACCGTGGCTCTTAGCATTCGCGCCGCGCACGCTCGTCTCCACAAGTCGCAAGAGCTTCAAACACACACGCACTTCAAACAAGAGTGTTTTGTGTGCTTGGTGTGTTTTGTGTGTGTGTGCTTGGGGTGTGTGTGTGTGTGTTTTTGTGTGTGTTTTTGTGTGTGTGTTTTTGTGTGTGTGTGTGTTGTGTTGTGTTTTGTTGTGTGTGTGTGTGTTTTCTCAACAAGTCGCAGGAGCTTCACGGATGGCGGGTGGCCTCAACCTGTGGCTCTCGCATGATCTCGGCGCACATTCGCCTCCCAAGCGTCGCGAGGGCTCCACGGACGGAGGGCGGCTTCCCCCTCCCAGAAAACGGTGGCGCTCGCCTCGGCGCCGCGCGCCTTCGCCTCGACAGTTGCTGCCAACATGTCACGGGCGGAGGGCGGGCCGTTTTCATGCTCTGGCGCTCGCCTCGGCGCCGCGCACATTTCTGGACAGGTGCAAGACTTGCATGGGTGGAGGGCGGGTGGCTTTCAGAGTGTGGCTCTCGCCGTAGCGAGACCCTTCATCTTGAGCACTTGCAAGAGTTTCACGGATGCAGGGTGGGTCCTTTTCAAAATGTGGCCTTCGCGTTCGCTCACCGCACGATCGTCTGAAACATGTGCCAGAGCTTCACGGAAGGAGGGCTGGCCATTTTCAAAACGCGGTTCTCGCCCTATCGCCGCGCACATTCGTCTTGAACGTTTACCGCAATTGAGTGGATATTTATGGTTGGCGTCTGAGAAATGGTAATCTGGCACGATTTAGGGCAGTCAGGGCGCAAGAGTGACGTCGCGGTGATAAAGTACCAGGACTGGTGTTCTGGCACGATGCAGGATCGTCACGACGCAACAGTACAGTTTGTTTGCGGCGTTGAACTCCAAGAAGTGGTGTTTGGGCACGGTTGGAGATTCTGAGACGGTTGTCCTCCATCGGGGCACTTCCAGCAGTGAAGACAAAGCCTTGTAGGGACATATACAAAGGAAAATTGGAGGGAGGTTTTATTGCATCATCGTTGATGCGCCCTGGGTTTGCACAGGTCCTCCTCGTCCTCATCTTCCTCCTCCTCCTCCTCCTCCTCCTCTTCCTCCTCCTCCTCCTCCTCCTCCTCGTTCTCCTGCGCCTCCTCCTCCTCCTCCTCCTCCTCCTCCTCCTCCTCCTCCTCCTCCTCCTCCTCCTCCTCCCCTCCTCCTCCCCTCCTCCTCCTCCTCACCTCCTCCTCCTCCCTCCTCCTCCTCCTCCTCCTCCTCCTCCTCCCCCTCCCCCTCCCCCTGGGTCACTGGTACAGGGGGGGACTTTGCCCTGGAGCCGGCAACGCGCCGCCGATCGAATGGTGGCAGGCCCCCGATGGCGAGACGGCAAGCTCCTGGGCAGGCTGGGGCGACCAGGCCCCCATCGGCGAGGGGCGAGCGGTCGGGGGTCGATGCTTCACCCGCTGGGCCGAATACCCCCTGATGGGCGCGTTTTCCACCACCACCCCCATAAGTTGGAGGGGGGAGGGAGGAGGAGGAGGAGGAGGAGGAGGAGGAGGAGGAGGAGGAGGAGGAGGAGGAGGTGGAGGAGGAGGTGGAGGAGGAGGAGAATCCATGCTTCACCCGCTGGGCCATATATGGTGGTGGCATTGGATCAGGAACCCTTAGATAAGGAATCCAGGGTCTGGAAGCCGGTGGAACTCCAATCGAGGACGGGCCACGGATATCCCCGCCGCCCTCATCAAATGAGGAATCATCCAGGGTCTGCAGCCTCCTGGGCACATTCCTTAATCAACGCCCCCACCGTACCCCCTGTCAACCTCCTTCTCTTCTTCCTCGTCTTAGGTAACCTCCCCCTCTACCAAGGCTGAACTGCAACAACCAGCAGACACTGGCATCCGCAATGGCAAGTACCGAAACTTTCCATCGGCATGCGGATTCTTAGAACTGCCAAGGTTCTCAGTGCAAACCCCCAGCGGGTCTGGAACCACGCCTCTCCAACAATTCCGTTGCGTGGCCTCCTCGATAAGCGGCCGCGAAACCTTCAGGGGCGACACTGTCACAGACGGCTCGTAGCTGAGAGAAGGGTCAGTCAGATACCATGTAGCATGATGGGCGGTGATTCTGCCAGGGGGGACCTTTGCGCGGCTCTGTGAGGGGCCAGTGGGCGACCAGCATCCCCAGACGTGACGTCCCCAGACACGTCGCTGTCCCAGATCGCATGGAACACTGCCCACAAGCGACCGCCATCCACTCGGATCTTCTGTGCGTGTTGTAGTCTGCCTCGGCACCTTGGCCGCAAACGGTCTCCAAACATTACGTTTACGCTGGATTGCAAGTTGAACTCCGATTTTGTCAGGCCTGGGATGGGCCTTTCACCATCCACAAGGTCTCATCACACGTACAGTCAAACATATGATCAAGAAAACTATAAATTAAGAAAGCTGGGCCAGCATTTTAGAAGATTCTTGAGGAAACGCTGGGCCAGCTTGTGGAGCCAGGAACGTACACTATTCATTTCTAGGATCCAAGGCTACCAATCTCCTTAAGAAACTGAGCCAGCTTTCGGGCAAATTGGTTAAGAAACGCTGGGCCAGCTTTTCGGGGGGGAGTTTCTGAATCACAAGCGGGACCGTAGATGCTGACACGTCGGAACCTCACACAAGGGATTGGCGCCAGGCCCAGGGAAACGGTTTCGCAGACAAGTATGCAAAGCTTGGTGCCTCCCTTCTTGCACAGCCATCGCTTGTGGAGCGCTAGGCTAGGCGTACAGTGACAACGCCGCAACTCTGAACTGGTATCTATGCTACGCGGTCAAGGAAGGGGGCGCTGCTTTACCCTGGGCAGGCCCCGCCGAAGAAGCAGAGACCTGCCTTCAAGAAGGACTTGCGGAGGCCAGAATTCCACGTTTCCAAACGAGGAGGAGGAGGAGGAGGAGGAGGAGGAGGAGGAGGAGGAGGAGGAGGAGGAGGAGGAGGAGGAGGAGGAGGAGGGGGGGAGGAGGAGGAGGAGGAGGAGGAGGAGGAGGAGGAGGAGGAGGAGGAGGAGGAGGAGGAGGGTGGGAGGATGAGGAGAGGAGGAGGAGGAGGAGGAGGGAGGAGGAGGAGGAGGAGGAGGAGGAGGAGGGGAGGAGGGAGGAGGAGGAGGAGGAGGAGGAGGAGGAGGAGGGAGGAGGAGGAGGAGGAGGAGGAGGAGGAGGAGGAGGGGCATCGGCGGCCAAAGAAGCTCTGCCAGAGCCACCGACGCGCGCCCCAGCGGAGGCCAAGCCGCCCGGCCACTCTTGGAGGGGCCGCGCCCCGGTCGAGCTCGCTGCCCCCCGCTCTTGCCTATATACCACCCCCCACAGAGACAGCTGGTGCCACCGTCAGCGGAGCGTTGCAGCCTAGATCCTTGGTCACGCACGCGCCGCCGCCAGAGGTAGAAGGCCCGGCAGAGGTGCAGCAGGGGGAGTGTGTGCGACAAGGGATGCGGTCCTGTCGGGTCTGCTGCAGGAGGAGTCGGAATGCGAGGCCCTCGCCGCCAGCCTGGTGTTCGGGGCACAGCGCAACTTTCAGCGCCGTTGCTGCGAATCCTCGCAGGCATAGAACATCCATCACGTGCCACGGAGACATTGCCAGCCCGCACAACAAGAGCAATTGGACTAGGACTCCCCAGAAGAAACACCCGAACTCCTTTCAAAAAGTGACGGATTCACTTCTACCGCTACCCAGCCTGGATGGAAATCAAGGTGAGGCGGAAGGGCCATGGTGCTCTTGATGCCTTGATTTGAATCGCCGTGCAGCCCCTCGCAAAAACCAACCGAAAAGAGGGGTCCTTGGGCTGCGCGCCACCGAAGCAGCAAACTGAAGGGGCCCTGGGACACACAAATAAATACACACAAATAAAAAGGTTCCCCTATATTTTCCCATATTTCCTGGGTCTTTGTCTTCCCGCCCACTTCCCATGTCTTCCCATCTTTTCTTGGGGATCGACGATTCATTGTGTCTGTGTGTTTTTTTCCCTCCTGACAAACACGCGTCGCAATCGCACCTCCAGTGCCTCACCGTCGTGGGACGGTCCTCTGCCGCAATGGGCGCGCCGCGCGGGCCTCGAGGAGGTCCCGTGGGGGAAGGCAGCCGGGACCCGGGCCTCCTGCTCGCGCCTCGCAGGTGGAGGGGCGGCGGGAGGTTGGAGGCCTGGAAGTGGGCACCAACACCACCACAGGGGGGGGTGCCTCCACAGGGGGATGATGATCCCCGATTTCGGTGCTGGTGGTAATATTTCGGCCGCCTAGGAAGCCAGAATATTACCACCATCACCGAGGTTGGGATACTCTTCCCTCGGTGGAGGCATAACGCCGATATTGGTGCTGGTGTCAACCTCTAGGCCTCCGACAGCAGGCGTGCTTCGCAGTCCAGGGGCGGCTCGTTGGGGCGGAGTGCGGTGACTCCGCCGGTGCTCCTCGCAGTCGCGGGCCGGCCCCGACGCTAGGAGCTTCGGCCTGCTCTGCCGGCGCGGGGCAAACGCGGGGGCATCTTTGCAAGCGATCGCGCTTCTGACGATGGAGGTGCGCCACAGTCGAGGGGCGGGCATCCCCGTGGACGAGTCGTGTTCGACACAGAGTTGAACAATGGCGCGGTCGAGTTGTCGCACGCGGCACATCCTTGACCAAAAACAGTGTAGTTAGCCAGTACAGTCGGGGCGTTGACCTAAGGAACCCTAAGGAAAATCCAAGGCAAGCTTCGAAACAATTAAGGAACACGGAGCCCCTCCCCAACGAAAAGGGTTCCTTCTTCAGGGCCCCGACTGTGCATGGCGAGGGGAGCCGCAGGAGCCTGGTCGTTCACGTCGCATGGCGAAGGGAGCCACACGCGCCCGAACGTGTAGGAATCCCACCATGGCTATCGACTGCGCAGTCGCCCAACCAGTCTGCAGAGCGCGAGCCCCGCCTGCGGGCGGGAGCGCGCGAGATGTACTGAAGGTAATGCTGCTTCACACTCGCGGGTCGTCTCTTGAACGTGGTCGACTTGGTTCAGGTAATCGTGCTTCGCAGTCGCGGGGCGGGCAGCCTCGGGAGTGGGGCAAGGGTGCGTCAGAGTCGAAAGGCGGCCCCTTGGGCCGCAGGATATTCGTCCGCCATCCACTTCACAGTCGTGGGCCGGCCCTGGCGCCACGAGTTTCAGGCTGCTTCACAGTCGTGGTGCTAGTGTCTGGGCAATGCATCTCTGCACGAAATCGTGGCTAGTACGACGACCGTGCTTCTCAGTCGTAGGGCGGGCCTTCGCCGTGACGAGTCATGAGTCATGAGCAACACGGAGATGCGTAACATACGTGTTCGAGATGTTACACCCGATGAACACTTGTAAGTAGTATTCGGGGCGATCGCTGTGCTTCACAAGTCGCGGGGCGAAACCACGCCTTGGAGGGTTGAGGTCGTGAGGAGACCCTGAGGACGAGGACGTACCCGCGCAAAGCAAAAGTTCGATCGGATCGCGAACCCCGTGTCCAGGGACTCGTTGGATCGGAGCGATCCTTAGCCCGGGGGGGGGGGCACTGTGCTTCACAGTCGTGGGGCGGCCCTTCGGGGAGTAGTTGGCTCCGCTAGTTTCACAAAACGACTCGACTGGATCGCAACGCTGCCGTAAATGTCATCACATCGCTGTCGCATGTTACACGCCCGGGTTTTTGTTTCGCTCACCGTGGACTTCTACAACTGTGCGGACCACTGCAAATGCAAATTCCCTTCCGCGCTCAGGGATGCCACCCCAAGCCTGGACTCGATCGGAGCCACAAAAGGCACTGGGGTCAGGAGGGGGTGACAACCAGCGGATCGTTCCCTCGGCGAAGGAGAAGAAGCCAGTCCTCCACACCAGAATTCACGACACCAGCGATATCCGCCCCCCTATCCATCGAACAACACCCCGAAAGGGCTGGTTCATGGGAACCACTCGTGCCCGAATTGATATCCGTGACGGGACGGGACGAGCACCCATGCGAGGTCTGGCATGCCGACGGCAACGTTCCTCACGGCGGCCCCAGCCACAAAGGCAGCGAGATTCTGCATCCGCTTCCTCCTCCTCCTCCTCCTCCTCCGTCCTCCTCCTCCTCCTCCTGCTCCTCCTCCTCCCTCCTCCTCTCCTCCCTCCTCCTCCTCCTCCTCCTCCTCCTCCTCCTCCTTTCCTCCTCCTCCTCCTCTTCTCCTCCTTTTCCTCCTCCTCCTCATCGTTCCTCCTCCTCCTCCTCTTCCTCCTCCTCCTCACTCCTCCTCCTCCTCCCTCCTCCTCTCCCTCCTCTTCCTCTCCTCCTGCTCCTCCTCCACCACAATTATTCAATATACATACTACTGTCTTCCCTGATGACGGGTTGGGGGTGTTCGCCCCCCCCCCCCCGCGTTCTGTTTTTTACGCACAGGATTCCCCGGAATTGGGTTTTCGCCTGCATTTTGTTCAAAATGCTGCTCTCGCTGAGGCGCCGGCCTCATTGTCGGGCCCCGCTCGTTCCGAATCGTGCTCCCGCTGCAGCGCTGGCCTCATTTCCGTGCTTCCGCTCGTTCCGAATCGTGCTCCCGCTGCAGCGCTGGCCTCATGTCCGCGATTCCGCTCGTTCCGAATCGTGCTCCCGCTGCAGCGTTGGCGTCATTTCCCGTGCCATGCCACGGCATGCAATGCAATGCTAGGTTGCGTTCCGCTGCGCGATGCCACGTTTTCAGCTGAGGCTGTGATATGCAAAGCATAAGTGCCACGTCGTGCTATGCCATGCTACGTTTTGATCTTCAACGCCATGCTATGCAATGTTATGTTCGGGGCCGCTGTGCGATGCCATGCTTTGCGTTGCAAAGCTTTGTGATGCAATTCTTCACTACGCCACGCCGCGCCATGCTGTGACATACTACGCTTTGCGGTGCTCTTCCACGCCATGCCACGCCGTGCTCTACATTGCACCGCGTACCCTTTTGGGATCATTGCCCTGCTCGACATCCGACTGTGCGAGTAGAGAGGGGATCTACGCCATGGTAAGGGATGGGAGGGAGGGGTGGGATGTCAGATACGACGCGAGCGCACCTAGCTTGTCCTCCTCCCTCCTCCTCCTCCTCCTCCTCCTCCTCCTCCTCCTCCTCCCGCCTCCTCCTTCCTCTCCTCCTCCTCCTCCTGCTCCTCGTCCCCTCGTCGTCCTCCTCCTCGTCGTCCTCCTCCTCCTCCTCCTGCCCTCCTGCTCCTCCTGCTCTTCCTCCTCTCCTCCTCCTCCTCCTCCTCCTCCGTCCTCCTCCCTCCTCCTCCCTCCTCCTCCTCCTGCTCCTGCTCCTCCTCCTCCTCCTCCTTTTCTTCCTTTCCTTCCTCCTCCTCCTCCTCGTCCTCCTCCTCGGGCTCCACAGTAGACTTGCGCGGGTGTTTGGCCCCATCGCCGAGTGCGTGGCCCCAGCTTCGAAGAACTTAGGTGTAGACTTAGCCGTGGGTAATTCAAGGCGTCGGGCGTCCAACCGCCCCACGCTGCGCGAACGCATGGGCAAACTCATGACGCGCAAGCGGCGGTTAGCTGCTGTGCGGCGGGCCGGCGCCAACATGTATAAGATCATTTGTTGTTTTGCCGCGGGTCTAGATTATTACGGAACCTATGGCGCAGAGGTCACCGGGGTCGATGCGGCAGGTCTACGCCAGCTACAGTCGCTCTTTTTGGCCATCGCCGGCTCCCGAGGCGACAACTGATCGCGTTCTATTGCGTTGGCATTGCTGGAGGACCCGACGTGGCGGCAAGGGCTGGCCCCTGCTCTTCCGTGGGCCAAGATAGTATGGCGTGCCTATACTGAGAGGTCCGCACACAACCACTTCCCCATGCCTCGCCTCCTTTCGCTCGCCGCGCCTGTTCAGCCAACCCCCCAAAACATTGGGGAAGCGTGCGTGGCCCGCTCGCAGAGGCCATCCTTGCTTTTCGCCTGATCGGGTGGGAGTTGTATTCTGCACTGGTCTGTAAGGGCCTGGCTGGCGAGCAGTGGCCCCTCACTACCTTATCCCCGAAGTTCTTGAAGAAAAAATGCAGGCAGCGTGGCAGGGCGTCCACTTGCGCGCCATTGGGCAGACATTGAGCCTTGAGGCAGGCGCCACGATAGATTTGTCGGTTGCCCGGCAGGTCCTCTATTGCGGCAGCCTCTCGAAGCAAAAGGCCAGCAGTTCGTTGTCTTCCTTTGTGCAAGACCGTTTGGACTGGGCGCGAGTTGCAGCAGGCAGGCTACGCGGCGTCTTCGGTGCGCGCGTGCGGCATCCCTTCCGACTGTTCATCGCACCGCCTGCGCCACTGCCCCCGCTCGGCCCCGCTGCGGGCGGAATGGTTGGAAGAGGCAGATATCGAATTCATTATCGACGGGCGCGTAAATGTCCCGCTCGTCTGTGGCTTCCTTGAACAACCTGAATTCTCTGTTAATCCACCGATGGGGGTCTGGAACCACGCCACCCCCGCCAGATCGCCTCGCGGCATCGCGCGCGCAGGCGTCCGCGCGCAGATCCACGCGTCGCCGACGCGGGGCCAAGATTTCCGAATCCGCCAGGTCTGGGCCCATGCGGACTTGGAGGCCCTTGCCCCGCAGCCCCGTGAATGGCATCTAGCGGTCGGCAATGATTTACGGGCAAGCACGCGAAGCTCGGCGCCGCGCCGCTCGCGCAGCCTGCCGAGGCAGAAAGACGATCATACGCTGACAACGCAGGGGCCTTGAAAGGCACCCGGGCAGGGTGGCCAGAGCCTTGCCCCCGCGCCCGCGCCCGGCGCCTTCGGAGAAGGGCTGGTCGAGATTCAGCAAAGCCACGATGCCTTGCCCCGCCCGCGCCCCCCACCCCACCCGCCCTCTGCTTGCGACGGCCCCCCCCCCGCTTCGCCCAGCCTCAGCGCCGGTGAAGGCGCGGCCCCGCGCGCCGCCAACTCAGGCCAGGCCTGCGGCCGGCGGCAATGAGCAGCTGCGCGAGTGGAGGCGGCGGCGCCAAGGTTGCCGGGCCCGTCTCCAGCGCCAGAGGCGCAGCGCCAAGAGTAGGGTAGAACCCGCGCGACCCAGCATCTGTCCTTTTCCCGTTGCCGCCCCCCCCCCCCCCCCCCCCCGCGCGTAGGTCACTTCACAACCAGAAGCGCACTTTACAACCAGTTGGGTCACTTTACAATCAGCTTACAAAATCCGAGAAGGCCACTTTACAACCAGGAAGGCCACTCTACAACCAGGCAAGTGGAAACGCACATGGAATGCACGAGGGCCTTTCCCTGAAATCTCCGCGGGCAAGCGCAAGGTGGGCTCTTTGAGGCATGTTGGTTGTTAAGTTAGTTGCCCATCGCACACGAAGAAGCACTGCGCACGCGTTGGTGATGCGACAACCTGGTGCGCTATGGTATGTTGCGTGCTGGTGGGCGGATGATGGTTTTGACCTGCTCTCTAAGCTCTGTCGGTCAGTTCTGCCATCGCTTGCTCCGCCTTTTTCTGACGGACGAAGGCTACTCGCGCAGGACATACGAATAAACCATGATCCTGTCCAAGGCTGGAGCTGCATGGCAGTGGGAAGCTGTAGTGGGAGATGTGGTAGCGGGGGCTACAATGGGAACTGCATGGCGTTGGGAAGCGGCGGTGGCAACTGTGGTGGTCGCCAGGCAGCGGTGGGAACTGTGGTGGCAGCTGGGCTGCAATGGGATATGTGGTGGTAGCGGGGGGTCAGTCAGAATTGTGGAGGTAGCGGGGCTGCAGCGGTAAGTGCGGTGGTAGCAGGGTTGCAGTGGAAACTGCAGTCGAAGGGGTTCAATACGAGGCCGTTGGTGAAGACCCCGACCACCTTCTTGAACATGGCGGTGACCGCGGAGGTGGACACGCCCCAGTAGGTAGACATGGAAGTAAGGCACGTCAAAGGAGAACGCGCCCAGCGGGAATGGAAACCGCTCAGAGGCATCGCTGGGGCCTTCGCAGAGCGTTCAGGCGCTCGGGCTCCGGAGCGCCCACGTGCTCTGGAGCACTTTTCAGAGCGTCCGCGCGCCCTGGAGCACTTTTGAGAGCGCCCACTTGCTCTGGGGCATTTTTCAGAGCGCCCACTTGCTCTGGGGCACTTTGCGGAACGCCCAAACACGCACGGCCACTCTGAGCTGGTTGTAAAGTGGTCCGTTCTGGTTGAAAAGTGGTCCGTTCTGGTTGTGAAGTGGTCCGTTCTGGCTGTAAAGTGGGCCACTCTGGTTGCAAAGTGGACGTTCTCGCTGAAAAACCATACTTTCCAATCCTATGTTGGATGTAAAGTAACCCACCTGGTTGTAAAGTGGTTGTTCTGGTTGTAAAGACACCGAATCTCCCCCCCCCCCGCCGCCCCGCGAAGGGCGCGCTGGGGCCCCGCCCATGGTCCGCTCCTTGTCCCACCACCAGCGGGGCCGCGACCTCTTCGTTACAGGGTATCCCGCTGGCATTTTGACTATTTGCCCGGCTCGCAGCAATTGCTCGGAAGGCGCGGCGCGAGCTGTCGACCATGAGGAGAGGCGTCTGCCAGCAAAGGACACTGGCCGCGCGGCAACCTACTGGACTCGGGCTCGCGAGGGGCAGCCCCCGAATCACCGCCGCGGCGACGGGGTAATTCATGGCGACTCGATGCCTCTCAGCGCGCTGCTCGAGCTCCGAGCGGAGGTGGGGGCTTCGGCGAGCCAGGCCTTTTATTCCGCCTCCTCCTCTGCCGCCGCCGCGCCGTGGCCGCGGGCGCTGCTGCGGCCGCGCGGGCGGCCCCTGCCTGCCGCGGCATGGCCCCAGCGAGCCGGGTCGACCAAGGTCCTTCCTCCCAGCCTACTGCTTCAGGCCAAAGTGCATATAGTATATATTGGTTCGAGCTGCCGGAGGCGCCCCCATCTCGTCTCGGGGGGCCGAGGCGGTGGAGTCGGGCTCGGGTTCGGACTGGTCTCAACTTTCGACCTCTGACCCACGAGGTCGTCGAGGTCTTCTGCCCGGTCTCTGCCCGCCGCGGGGGTTAAGCGCAGCGCCCTGGCAACGCCAGGTTGCGAGTGAGCCTCTTTGTGCGGTTTTCACAAACGTTCAGCTGCATTCGATGCTTCGCCCTGCGCCCCCCCCCCCCCCCCCCACCCCACCCCCCCCCGCCCCCCTTGCAGGCTTTTCGCGGCGGGCGGCCTCGACGCAGCACTCCTTTCCGCGCGCTTCCCCATCCCGCAACAAGGCCAGTCCAACCCTTCCTTCCCAGGAGGCCGCCCTCCACCGCGACCCTGCGGGCGCCTCGTTTGAAGGGCGATTGCCTCCGCGAGCCCCCGCGAGAGGGGGGGCAGGGGGCCTTCCCCGGCAGGGCAGGGGAAGGGCGCCCAACGACAGCCGCTCTTGCCGCCCGCTGGGGGGGGGAGGGGGGGGGCGGGGCGAGGGCGCCTGTCCGGGTCGGCGCGGAGGAGAGGGGGGGGGGGCAGGAGGAGGAGGTGGAGAAGGAGGATGAGGATGCCCATCTTTTCCTGGGGCCAGAACAGATGATTCTCGCAGGGCAGCATGCAACTCGAATGCGACCGAACGCGAGCCAGCATCTTCGAGCTAGCTCAAATCTTGCCGCAGCTTACGCATCAGATATACATCTAGACTGAAGAGGCACGCAGTGGGTTGGCTTAGGGCTCGAGAAAAACCGCTTGAGCCGAAGTGCGGCCAGGCGGAAAATATTAGCATTGCACGCTCTGTTACACTCCACGGGCTCTGTTTCACAACGCTGCTACATGCCCATCTTTTCCTGGGGCCAGAACAGATGATTCTCGCAGGGCAGCATGCAACTCGAATGCGACCGAACGCGAGCCAGCATCTTCGAGCTAGCTCAAATCTTGCCGCAGCTCACGCATCAGATATACATCTAGACTGAAGAGGCACGCAGTGGGTTGGCTTAGGGCTCGAGAAAAACCGCTTGAGCCGAAGTGCGGCCAGGCGGAAAATATTAGCATTGCACGCTCTGTTACACTCCACGGGCTCTGTTTCACAACGCTGCTACATGCCCATCTTTTCCTGGGGCCAGAACAGATGATTCTCGCAGGGCAGCATGCAACTCGAATGCGACCGAACGCGAGCCAGCATCTTCGAGCTAGCTCAAATCTTGCCAACAACCGCCACTATATGCGATCTGGCGGTTGAGGCGGCACCTTCTCCAAATGCGATTCGTGAATTAGTTGCGACCATTGCTGCAGCAGGCGGGGCGGATAGGGCTCGGCGACTTGTGTCCACAGGCGGCCTCCGGGAGCTCTGCCCTCAAGGACTTGATGTGGTTTCTTGGAAAACACACACACGACATTGGCACACTGAGCGGCGAGCGGCGACAACAATCCTTTTTTGTCGTCCCAGCATGCTAGGGTAGTATCCTTCCGCCACGGCATTCCATATTTACAATAGACTGTGTGCGTGAGGGACGCATGGCACAACAGGCGTGCTAGTCCTGGCTGCCTCCACAGCCAGGACCTACGTGGATTCTCCAAGGACACTGGCACTCGATGACGGACGCAAGCTCTGATGATACGAACTGAGGTTCGTAGCAGCTGATTGCCTACTTTGACCTTTTGGGCGTCAGCTCCTGAAAGGCTTGGGAGACCGCAGGGAAATTGACAAGAGCGCAGCGGGCCCCCCGGAGAGCCCGGTTTGCCCCGGCGCGCTCCTGAAAAACTTGCGCACGGCGTGCCTAAATGGACCCATTTGGCCTGCGGCACAAGCTGTAGCACTGCACGAATGGACCTTTCTTTGCTCAAGTCCTGCGAGGCACTATCTCTGATGTCCCATGTGCGTGCTCTCCAGCCCCGCCGCTGCAGCGAAGCCGCGAGCCCTCCCTTTCCTGAAAAAAGCTCCACAACAAGCGGCCTGGCCTGTGCACTAGGCTGAGACGGAGTCACACGAGGCTCACGTCTTGGAGCCGCCGCGCGAAGCCGTTGGTGCGCCCGTCGCCCAGGGCGCCCTCGAGCAGCTGGTCGGCCTCGGCCAGCAGCAATTGTCGGCCGCGGTGGAGCGAGGCCCGGCGGCGCGTCAACTCCCAGCTCTTGAGACCGAAGAGCGCGGCTGCTACCTTGAACATGGCATTGAAGTCCGCGCCCGACCATGGAGAGAGGAGATCCACCGGCTGCGACTGGGAAACGATCTGCTCCAGCCGGGGCCCGACAAAAGATTTTGCGGGGCTGTTGAGCAGGATCGAGTCGCTGAAGCCCTTGGTCGCGGCTGACTGCAGCTCCTTTTTGGGCCTCAGCTCCAGGGACGTGAAGCGGTAGTCGCCCCCAGCACGCGGCTGCGCCAGCACCCTGTGGTCCGCCCGGAGGGTCAGCAGCTCCCTCGGGCGCAGGTAGGCGTCCGCCGCGAGCATCACGCCGAGGGCCGCTCGCCGCTGGCCGAGGTCGATCAGGGCCACCGCGAGGGCCGCTAGCGCCGCCCAAGGCGCTGGCGCCCACGCCAGCGGCCGCACCAGCCCCCGCCAGCCCTGCAGCGCCCTCGCCATGCGGGGCAGCTTCAGCTGCCTGCCCGCATGGTGCAGCCCTGGGCCGCGATGCCTTATCGCGGCCCGCAGCTTGGCCCCGCTGCTCGACGGCTCTCCCTGGTTGAAAGGCAGCTCCATGTACTCCCCCACGGCCTTCTTCAACTCGACGTCGCTCGCCGTGGTGAGCCCGTGGGTCCTGCAGAAGACGTCGAACCGATCCAGCCTTCTCTCGTAGTCCTGCCTCGTCGCTTGGGCGATGCCCTCCTGCTCCAGCGTCGTGAGCCCACCAGTCCCGACCGCACGCCCCCTCGCCGCCGCGATCGCTCGCGCAGACGCCGGCGGGGGAGGGCGGACGCGGCGGGGCGCACGGGATCGGCGAGACCTCGTCGATGAAGGCAGCCGTCGCTCGGTCGAGGATGCCGGGCCCGCTGCCGCTCTGACCACAGGGGCTGGGGCAAGCCGACGGCGGAGCGGGAGCCCGTGGCTCTCTGGCAAGGCGCCGCTCCTCCGCAGTACCCTCTTGCGCAGGGGGCCGCCAGGCCCGCGCGCGCCATCCCTCTCGGGAAGCGCTCGAGCAGGCCTCGGCTGCCTCTCCAGCGGGCCGCCGTCGCCAGGCATCCAGCGCCGCCGCAGCCGCCTTCTCAGCGGGCGAGTCGAACCATCGGCTAGGCTCATCAGCTGGGCTGAGCTCGCTGGCCACCCAGCGCACGCTGGTACGAGAGAAGGAGGCCAGTGACAAAGCGGCCCACTTTCTGAGTTGAAACAGCACCGGAGGTGACACCGCTCGGCCCTTCTCGAGGCTCAGGACCATACCCATGTTGTCGCACAGAAACAAATGGCGATGACGATGATATCTGGCTTGACGACACTTACGCCTCCACCCGAACAGCACGGCCCTGAGCTCCTTAAGATGGATGGCCTCTCTCCTATGATATATCCTTGCCTGGATGGTCCTCCACGAGCCCTCGCTGATGAACCCCTTTGGGATCTCTGGGAACTCCTGATTGATGCTGATGTCCACGTCCCCGTCAATGAGGTCTCCTAAGAAACCCGCAGGATAACCTGACTCCTCGCCCCAGCAGCCTTCCGCAGCGGCCCCAGCGGCCCCAAGAGCACCAGCCAGAGGTAGATCCAGAAGCGCTTGACGACGAGGGGCTCCACTAAGGCCTTCAGGAACCCGTAGAGGCATGGCTGGGTGTACATGATGTAAACCTCGGGGGCCCATGGGGTCGACACTCGGGAGCCCCGGCGGAGGAGGAGGTAGAGGTCGCCCGTGCTGACTCTCACCCTCGCGCTCGAGCAGTGCTGCCTCGCGCGGGCGCAAGGTCGACTGGATGCGAAAGCGCCAGCGCTCACTCCAGCGTCCGACCTCCCGCACGGCCGACGGTTCCATGTCAGCCTCCTGCACCGCGTAGCCGCGCAGCGTGGCATCGGAGCAGGTGACGCGCCCGGACCACGGCAGATCGAACTGGACGGCCAGCAACGGCACGAGGTGCAGCGCGTTAGCCAGTTCTTGCCGCACCGACGGCCAGAGCGGCACAGGCGCCCTGTAGTGCTTCCGGGCAAAGTCGTAGGCCGAGCGGAAGACGCACAACGCGGGGCGATTCAGCAGCATGGCATGCGTGAAACTGCTCGACCTCCCTGCCCGCCACGCGCCGGCGCCGCAGGAGGGCCTGGGTGCCCAGGCCGAGCCTCCAGCGCTTGGCCCGTGCCAGCCGGGCCCGCAGCTTGATGCCGTCCAGCTCCAGGCCCAGCGCCTCCACGACCGTCTTGCTCTCCTCGACCTCGCGCAGCGGCAGCCCAGCCTCGGCCATCACCTTGGCCGCCTGCCTTCTCGCACCCCGGGTGGCACCCGGTCGCGACGAGACGAAGATCTCGTTGTCCACGTAGACGACCCTCGGCACCTGAGGCGAGTCCACGCTTGGAGCGATCTGCCTGTCCACCAGCTCGCTCTCGATGCCACCGAGGCCCCCTCGCCGCAGCAGCTCGCGGTGCGCCTGCTGCGTCCAGCGCATGGCCCACGCGAAGCCCATGGGCAGCACCCGCAGGCATGGGTAGACCCACGCCCCCTCTGAGACCGCGAGGCCGTCGACCACCTTCACGCCCAGCTGCCTTGCCCTAAGAGGGCGCATGCCAAACCACGGCACCATGTAGTCCGGCACGCGAAACTGGTAGAAGCAGTCTGCGATGTCCTGGATCGAGAACTCCAGCTGGGCGCCGCCCTCGACCTCCATGTTCACCAGCGCCGCGGTGGACGCCATGTGGATCGTCGGCGGCCGCTTCAGCGCCTGGTTGACAGCTCGAGCGTCCACTATGAGCCTCAGGCGGCCCGACTTCTTCCTCACGAAAAACACTCCCACTTCAAATTCGCGACGAGTCCGCAGCTCCACCATGCCGCGGTCCAGCAGGTCCTGCACGAACCGCATGTACTCGTCTGCGTTGGATTGCAAGGTCTTATCCCAGTACACCTTGGTGGCGCCTGGGCGAACCTCTTCAGCGCGAAGCATCATCGAATTCTTACCGTCGATCACCTCCTGGCGGTCTGGCTCCGGCAGCACCTCCAGCAAGCTGACGCAGCCCGCCGACTCAGGCCACGAAACCAGGCCGCGATCATGCGGCGCAACCACAGTGGGGCCGTCAGAGCCGTAGCCCAGACTACCCGTGCCGAGCAACTCCACGAGGGCTGCCTCGGGGCTGGGGGCGTTGTCCGGCGGCTTGTCGCCCGACACAGCCTGCCAGAGCGTGTCCACAGCAGAAAATTGTGCCTCCGAAGGACGGGCCTTCGAGCAAAAGTCGCCCTCCCCGTGCAGATTGTTCAGGGCGGCGATGCAGTCGTTCACGCGGCGGCCCACAGCAGACCTGCGGCCGATCCTCTGGGCGGCGCGGCGCGGCAGCGACCGCGCGCCCCGAGCCGGCGGCGCGGGCACCGAGGGCAAGGGCAACAAATCCCTCGGCACCATGCGCTCCAGCGGCCTGTTGGCACTGGCTGGGTTCGGCCAACTCCCAACCTCGAAGCCCATCATAACTTCTTCGGAGGAGCGCGCGCCAACGCACGCTCCTCCGTAGCCTTGCGCTCCTCCTTCAGATTGGCCGAGTCCCGGGCCGCGGACTCCGCGACCCACTTCAGCAGCTCCAGACCGATGATGGCCCCCCTCGTCCTCCTGGCGCGGCCCAAGCAGTAGTCCTGACCATCGAACTCCTTGATCGTCTCCTTCTTCTTCTTGGTCTTGTGCCCCAAGACCTGCAAATGCCTCGCGAGCTCCTCCCAGCTCGCCAGGTTGGTAGCGTCGACCTGGCCGTGCGTGCAAGCCAGCTCCAAACTCTCTGACAGCATCTCGTGGGCCACCACGCCCTGCTCATCATCGTCGAGCTTGTTCTCGTGCTTCCAAGCAGCATGGCGATGGACCGGGCCCCCGCTCTGCTTGGCAATCTCCTTCTCCACGTACAAAGTGGTCCGGGGCCCAGACAGCACCCAGTCCTCGAACTCGCACAGCCCCGATGAGTCTACCACACTCTTCAGGTCCCCGAAGCAGCGGCAGGCCGCGCCCCGCTTGATCTCGAGCGCGCGGGCGCCCTCCGCGGGCGGCGGCGTCGGCATCCCCCTGACAGCATCCAGCGCCGCGGTCGCCACGAAGGCCCGCGCGGCCTCGTCCGCGGTCTCGCCCGGCGCCAGCCTGACCATGATCCACGACTGCAGCGCCGCGCCGCGCGGCCGCTCCTTGAAGCGGTAGTCCGGCTGGCCCTTCGCTGCCCTAAGGCCGGTCGGCAGGCCGCCCCGCGTGCCCGCCTGTCCGAAGTCCAACACGCTGCGCATGTCGATCTCTTCCTCACTCATGCCCTCGTTGGGGGACAGCACCAGATACTTCACCCCGCCCAGGGAGGCGAGGATCAGCCTCTCAGGCCACGCTTCCTCTGCCTCCCCGCTTGTCTCACGAGCAGATCTGCACCGACACCAGGCGCGCGCAGTCGAACGCCCGCACCAGCAGCACCGCGAGGTCGCCGAGCAGGATGCCCAGGCCCCCGGCGACGACCGCCACGCGCAGCGGCACCGGCGCCCCCAGCAGCCAGACTCGGAGAGGCCGGCGCTGGCGCAGGTCGACAGCGCCAGGGCGCAAGGAGGGACCTGCAATCCACTGCTGGTGGCCTCGAGTGCGGAGGCTTTGGAGAAGGTGGCCAGGCCGAAATCTCCCACACGCCGCCTCGAGAAAAACCGCTTGAGCCGAAGTGCGGCCAGGCGGAAAATATTAGCATTGCACGCTCTGTTACACTCCACGGGCTCTGTTTCACAACGCTGCTACAGGAGGAGGAAGGGCAGGAGGAGGAGGAGGAGAGGGGGCGGAGAGCGGAAGCGTGGAGGTTTGGCCCTCCGCGCCACTCCTAACCCCGGCAGCCATTTCGCCCCCCCCGCGCGCACCGCCCCTGGCCCAGGCAGCCCCCCCCGCTGACGCGTCGCATCGCAGTGGATTGGACCAGCAACGACAGGGGGGGGTCTTCAGCGACCCCGACCCCGCAGGAGAAGGGCGCCCCAGAGCCCAGCCCTCCACGCCAGTCGAAGCCAAGGAACCACCGCGGTCCAAGGCGCTCGCTAAATCAGCGAGAGGCACCAGCTCTTCGAGCGGCGCGTCCCCTCTCAGGCGGTTGGGGCGGATGCCGCGGATTCTGCTAACCCACGAAACAGCGCCCCCAGGAAAATCTAAAAACATGCGGGGGCGCTTTTGTCGCCCCCCTGCGGTTCACCAGCCGACGCAGGAGGGGTGAGCTGCTGTGGGTCACCTGCCGATGCTGGAGCAGCTTCCGAGACGCGCCCGAAGGCGCCCCGATGCGCGCCTCTAACCGCCCCGGCGGCAGCCCCTCGCGCGGCGCGCGCGGCGCGGCAGAGGGGGGGGGGGGCGAGCCAGCCGCCGCGGCTCATCCGACGAGCGCGGGCGGCGCAGCGACGCGCCCGAAGGCGACGCTGCCGTCAAAACCGGCCAGGCCGAGAGAGGGCCGCGCCCGCGCGGCGCGCGCAGGCCCGACTCAGGCCCCCTCAGGCCTCGGCGCCCTTGGCATGGAGGCAGGGCGCGACCGGCGGGTGGGCGGTGTCCAGCGCGGAGCTCTTGAGCTCAACGAGCTCGGCGCCGAGCTTCACTTCGAACTCCTTCGCCTGGCAATTGATCTTGTCGAGATCTGCTGAGAGCTCGGCCTTCTGCTCCCTCAAGTGGTTGGTGCCCTGGTCGAGGTCTGTCTTGGCGGCGGCCTTCTGCATCGTCGTCTCTTCGCGGATCCGCTCGAGATATTCGATGGGTGCCTCGCCGCTCAGCTGCGCAGTCGCGAAGCTGTTGACATTGTCAAGGTCTGTTTTGTTTGCGGCCATCTGCTCCTTCAGCTCGCCGTGGACCGAGCCGAGGTATGTCTTGATGGCGGCCGTTTGCAACTTCAGGTCACGTTGGACCTGCCCCTTCAACACGCAGTGGGCCGAGACGGTCGTCTGCGACTTCAGGTCGGCACGGACCTGTTCGAGAAACTGCTGCATGTTGGGGGGCGGTTGGCATTGTCAAGGCCGGCCTTGTGCGCGGCCATCTGCTCCACCAGCTAGCGGTGGACCTGGTCAAGGTCTGTATTGGCGGCGGCCGTAAACATCTTCACCTCGTCATGGATCTACATGGGACCGCACTTGTGCATCATGTCGCTGGCCTTCTCATGGTGGCCCGCGAGCCTCTCAAGCTGGGACACTCGCAGCATGAGCTCCTCCAGCGGCGGCTCCATGTTGGGACCGATGGGCGCCAGCTTGCCCTCGTCGCTCTTGTTCTGTAGTTTCTCCATGGACTCCAGATTCTCTGGGGCGGTCTCGCAGTCCCCGATGAAGCTCTGGTCCTTGGAGGAGCAGGTGCTACCCCTAACCCGTGAAGCCAATTCGCCCCTCCGCACGGGCTGCCCCTAACCCGGGTAGCCAATCCGACCCACCGCGCAGCCTCATTATTGCCAACCGGGGCCACCACGGGGCAAGACCCCGCCAGGCCGCCAGGCCGCAGGGCAGGCTGCAAATCAGTACATGGGAGGGACCTCGAAGTACAGCCCACTGTACGCTCAAAACCTGCCGTCAACAGCATCGTGGCCTTCCGTGCTACCCCTAATACCCGGACAGCGAATTCGTACCGATCCTGTGGGGGCTACTAGCCAGGGCGAGCCCTCGCTAGCAACCCCTACTAACAGGCTGCGAGTTGGAGTGAAACTCAAGCAGACCTGGCAGTTTGGTCAGTGATCCTCCTCCTCCTCCTCCTCCTCCTCCTCCTCCTCCTCCGTCCTGATCCTCCTCCTCCTCCTCCTCCTCCTCCTCCTCCTCCTCCTCCTCCTCCTCCTCCTCCTCCTCCTCCTCCTCCCTCCTTGCGCTCGTCCCCCTCCCCGCCCCCCCGCAGGACTGCCGCTGCGCCCCCCGGCGTCCCCATGTTGACCGCGCTGCTGTTCAGCGCGAGCGTGGATGCCTCGAGGCCCTCGGGGGCGGCGGCGCGCCACCCAAGAGGGTCCGGCGGCGGCGGGGACGGGCGGCCTCCCAAAGAGGGCCCCAACACTGCCTCCACCTCCACCTCTTTGTCCTCCTCCTCCACCTCCTCCTCCTGCTCCACCTCCTCCGCCACCTCCGCCACCTCCGCTTTCCTGCTCCTGATCCTACTCCTGCCCCTGCTCCTGCTCCTCCTCCTCCCCCTCCTCTCCTCCTCCTTCTCCTCCTCCTTCTCCTCCTCCTCCTCCTCCTCGTCCTCGTCCTCCTGCTCCTCCTCCTCCCCCTCCTCCTGCTCCTGCTCCTCCTCCTCCTCCTCCTCCTCGTCCTCCCCCTCCTCTTAATCCTCCTCGTCTTCCTCATAATCCTCCTCGTCCTCGTCCTCGCCCTCGTCAACGCGTTGGCGTCTCTCGAGGCGTCGTCGGTCCTCGGCCGTGGAATGGTACGGTGCACAAGTTTTTGGCCCTCAGGGCCGAGACGATATGCACCATACCGCGCTGGTGCGGGGCCTGAATGGGCGTCCAAACATGTCGTCACGGTGCATGGGCGTCATTCTCGTACAAGAGACCTCCAAGACAGCCTGGGCAATTTTGACCAATGGTCCGCGGTACACTGGGCGATGTCGCAGGTAGGGCAGAAATGTCCGCCCTACTTTTCAAACTCGTCTGATGTCGACTTCCGCCCTGCTTTGCCGCTGCTGGTTCCACAACACCTATGCAGACATATCCGCCCCAATTTCTGAAGCGGAAATGTTTGCCCTACCGTGTCGCACCGTTCGGGTGCATTCCCGACACAAATCAAAATCTGATCACTGACAAAAATACCATGGATCCGAATCAGGGGGGGCTTCTTCACAGAAGACAAAAGGTTCCTCATCGTTTTCGAACATGTTTGAAGCCTGGGATGGTTTCCATCAGCTGCGCCTCGTCAAGGGCGCTCAAGGGGTGCCGGAACGGCCCCAAACGGACGCCGGAAAACCGACTTCTGGCCCGAGAACCAAGCGGCAACGGCAGAGGGGGGGGGCTGGAACTCCTGAGGAGGCTTCTCACGAACCTCGCGTGCTCGCAACGACAGCCATCACCGTCGCACACATCGCGAGGCACAGCACTAGCCCAGGGAGGAGCCTCGCAGTCCTGGCCGACGCGAAGCTGCGGTCAATACCTGTGGGGTGCGGTGGGTCGTCGGAGCGTCGTGGCGCTCCCGTGGGCGGTTCGCTCCACACCGCGTCGCCAGCAGCTGCTGTTGACATCGCAGCCAGACCTGCGCGTGTCTGGGGCGATTTCCCCGTAGGTTCGCAGAACAACCTAAATCACAAGCTGTTCAGGGATCGGAGGGTGGTACCAATACGGCGGTGGAAGGAAATGCGAATGCGCGTCCACATCGCGATCATTTCACGCGTTCCGTGGATCGCGAGCTGGGATCACTCCCGGCTCCGCTGCCAAGCGGAACAAGAGAAAGTATTGCGGCAGTGAGATGTAGATCGCGGAGATATCTTACTCTCTTTGATAACGGATTGTACGCGCCGGAGCTGGAGCCAAACGGCGACAGAGCATCCTATTTGAGTGTAGGGGGGGAGGGGGAGGAGGAGGGAGGAATGGGGAGGGAGGAGGGAGGATAGAGGAGACAGGAGGGAGGAGGAAGGAGGAAGAAGGACGAGAAGAAGGATAAGACAGTATTTTCGTCCGCTTTCCTGGCCCTCGTCATCGTCGTCGTCCTGGCATAGGTGTTTTTGTTCGGCTCAACGGTGCTACCACGTGTTTCGTCGCATTGCATTGCACTGCATTGCATTGCGTTGCGTTGCATGGTGGTGCATCGCGCTGCGTCGCATTGTATTGCATCCTGTTGCGTGGCATTGCGTTGCACTGCGTTGAATTCGCACTGCATGTGCAGTACATTGCCTTGCAGTAAATGCCGGCCGCGGGGGAGAAGGACAGGATGAAGGAGAAGGGAGGAAGGTGGAGAGGAGGGGAGGAAGGAGGAGGGAGGAGGGAGAAGGGAGGAGGGGAGGGGAAGGAGGGAGGAGGGAGGAGGAAGGAGGAGGGATGATGGAAGGGGGAGAAGGCAGATGGGGGAGGCAGAAGAGCACGGAGGCCAAGATCGAATTTCTCTTCGCCTCCCTGGCCCTCGCCGTCGTCGTCGTCGTCGTCGTCGTCGTCGT